>CM060609.1:34587795-34785295 GCA_030578255.1 Tiaroga cobitis
AGTCATTTTGGACTGTAATTTAAGCATTAAATGTCAGTTAAGTCCTTACAATTGCACACAAGAGTGGGACCCCCGTTTTAAATGTCCTCTTGGCTCCAAAAATCTTTCTTCAAGAGTTTGTTCACTCAATGATTCAGATCGAGAGTTTTTGCTTCAGGATTTTTAAGAACATTTGTGCTTTCAATTATGTCTGGGAGGCACATTCGGATTACATCTGGCTCTCTATCTTATGTCAGTCTGTACAACCATTCTCCACTTCATTTTATTTTATTTTTTTTCACCAAGCACAGTATCACATAATCTGAATATACAACAAGATGGAGTGATGGACAGATTACAACAAACAGAGGAATCCCAGCAGCTTTAGACAGATGCTTTCAAAAGCTGGACAGAAGATTATGTGAATAATCTCCCCAGTAAGAGACAGAGATCAAGTGAGAGATGGAGAGAATGAGAAATGCTACGAAAAGAAAATCAAAATCACAGAGGACAAGAGAGGAGACATGCTTTTCTTAAGAGAATGTTGTCTCAATGTTTAGGTTACAGCATGCATATTATGGTAAAGCAGACAGGAATATATCAATATGAATATTCAAATCAAAATTCAAATAAAAAAAAATGTTAGCCGTCTTAAAAAAGAGAATACTTGTGATATGTCGTCTTTACACCAAAAACAAACCTGTAAATCTTGTTTGGATGAAATAAAAATAAAAAGCAGTGACACCATATCTTAATGTGAGAGAATAATTCAACAACTTCAATAATTTCACATCGGTTTCAATCCCAACATATTTTGATACCCCACTGGACACTAAACAACATAATCTGAACATGAACCTCCAAACTACAATCTAAAAAAGTCTATTAGAATTAATATATAAAGGTATGTGATTCAACAAAGCGGCATACCTACAAACCACTAATTCATCAAATGCATGACAGAAATCAAATACAGTATACCCTTAACTAAGATATTAAAGAGATTAAAGATATTAAGATATTACTGTCAAAATGGAATGCACTATTATTATTTTTAAACAGATATCAATTGCTTAATTGAAAAAAACTAGCAGAACACAATGGTGACACAAATTAAGGATGGTGAATCTTTACTGAGCACATTTAATGTATAACAAATGCACATGAAGTCAAGCATGAGAAAACTGCCGTTTGCGAGATGCTTATGTGGGATCATTTATGGTCATACTGAATGAGCCGTAGTGCAATCTCGCTATCTTGGACGGCTTGGATGAACTCCCCCTCTGCGATTCGCTCTGCATGTGTGAGAGAGAATTTGCTATGTACAAGTTGTCTGTATGCTAATATCTATGGAAGCTTGTTTCCGCCATGAAATATAAAAAATAAAAAAAATAGAAAATTGTGACTTTGTATCTCAGTTTTTTCGCTCGCAGATGTGCATTTATATCTCACAATTCAGACTTTTTTCTCAGAATTACATTCGAATATTTTATTCGAACTATATCTCGCAATTCGGACTTTAGGCCTTCACTGTAAAAAAAAAAAAAAAGTTGCTGCCTTTAAAGGGTTAGTTCACCCAAAAATGAAAATTAAGTCATTAATTACTCACCCCCATGCTGTACCAACCCCGTAAGACCTTCGTTCGTCTTCGGAACACAAATGAAGATATTTTTGATTAAATCTGAGAGCTGGATCACTGCTACATAGGCTGCCTAAGGGACCGACACTTGACGGTCCAGAAAGTCATTAAAGAAAATGTTTAAATATTCCATGTGGCTCAATTATAAGTTTATCAAGCGACGAGACTACTTTTTGTGCGGAAAAACAAACAAAAAATATAGCTGCGAGCAGCGATTACGGGCCCAAGCCGGTGGCACCGCAACCCCGGTGCCTTTAATTACCTAAAGGCACCGGAGTGGCGGTGCCGCCGGCTTTGGCCCTTCATCGCTGCTCGCAGCTATATTTATATATATATATATATATATATATATATATATATATATATATATATATAAACAAGCCGGTGGCACCGCCACCCCGGTGCCTTTAGGGTTACTGTGCGTGACGGGCAATAACGTAACCCCGCTTTGACCTTTGAGAAGATGTGTGCTGTAGAGCTTGCATCAGTGTGGGCTCTGCAAAAGTGTGCATTGAGGGCACATATCAACCACAAAGTATGCGTGAGCAACCTTCTGAAACCTAAAATGAAAAATGAGACACCCTACGGTCTCATGGACTTAATGGACACATGAAATAAGTACACAAGTTTGAAAGTTATATGAAGTGTGCCAAGACAGAATATTTGCCTGATCTGATTAGAAAAATAGTTTTTGTGTGTGTGTGTGTGTGTGAGGCGTGATTGAACAATGTAGACATAAAAACATACTCCGTCCTTTTGTTCATACAGGACATTATTCAAACTACAAAGTGTTTACTTATATTTGTGTACAATCGCAATAAAACACAACATTGTGCTTTTGTCAAACTGTAAACTACAACTGTCACCCAACCAAAATCTCTTACACACACACACACACACACACACATAGTTTAAAAGCAAAAAAATCTTTTGGACATTCATCATATTGCATTGGTTTTCATTTCTTGTTCTCGAACAGAGCCCTAATCTGTTTATTTTTTCAGTTACACATTCTACATTGATTAAAAAAGAAAAATCAAATGTGCTTTTATTTTAGACATAAATAAATAATCTATCATTCAGATGAGAGTAAAGTTAGTGTTAGTTAAAATTTTAAGGAAAACAAAAATATGATCTGAAATATCGCACATTCATTTAAAATTCATTCAGGTTCAATTACCAAACATACAAATCTCAATGTAATTTAAAGCAAACAATACATTTAAAATATATGGGTTGTATGCAATTTTTTTATATATAAAAAGATATATATCCAAAAATACAAAGCCTAAACTTTAACAAGGGTTAAACAATCACTGTAACAGACACAATCACACACACACACACACACACACACACACACACGTCAAATCACTTACATTTTAGATGCAATATTGACTTTTTTTCTGTTTCAGCAGCGAAAATAGTTCAACAAAGATCACAGCAGAACCATCGAGCATCTCACAGCAACGCGTTCTCATTACTGAATGATTCAGCATTTTGAACAAATCGGTTGACTCAAAGATTCAACGACCAATCCATAATCTGTCTCATTCATGAATGACTCAGCCGTTCGAACGAATCGTTTGAACGAATGAATCAATGACTCGCTCATTAAGACGGTCGCCTGGCGACACCTAATGACGGTTTAGTGATATGTTTAAAAGTATCATTCTTTCCAACGATTGTTAATTAACTCATATTTGAAACATAAGCTATATATATATATATATATATATATATATATATATATATATATATATATATATATATATATACACATATATACACAAAAATAAAATAAACACATTTGAAGCGTGTTTGCTTACTAAATTGTGAGCTGAACGAAAGTTGCAGCAAATATCAGCAACAGGAGTCAAATTTCATTAATCACGAGAGTGAAGAGCTGACTGAAAAGATGATGACGGAATAGGCATTTTATGTAAAAGCGCCTATTTAAGCGAATCTATCATTATACTCTTTTGTTGTTGTGTTTTCCGTGAAAAATAATAGACTATTGAACTCACAATTCAAGCACGCGCTCTGCACGCGCCACCATTATCAATGTCCGTGTGGACGTCCGCGATCGAACAGTGGAAACATTGGCTACTCCGTCATTTTATTCAAGAAGATCATTCAAACTGCAAAGTGTTTACTTATTTTTGGATACTCGCAATCAAACACAACATTGTGATTTTGTAAAATACATTCAAGAAATCCGCCCCCGAAATGGGGCTTCTTTTAAAATGAAACAAAAATGCTCACAGCTGCACGTCTTGTGGAGACGTCCGTTACTTTCGCTTTCAAGTTAGCGATTTTAAAGACCCCAGCGGAGTCACGGTGGGAAAATATTCCCATAGTAGCATCAATTGGCCTACCTGATTTTGAACACAAGAGGGCAGTAAAGCACTATGAATGATTTTTATTTTTTTTTATTTTTTTGGCTAAACAACCATTCTGGCTGTTTTTAAACTTAAACATAAATCTTAAATTGAAAAAAAGGAATACAATGGGTTTACTTCTAATATTAGTATAATTTTATAGAAAAATAAATGGTGTATAATTACATTTTAGAAAGATATGAGACATTTCCTGATTCTTTTTTTGACATAATCCCTCGCCATAGCAAAACCGTTTGAGATATTCAATATCCGTTCACAATTTAGCATCTTTAATGTATTTTCATCAAGTTGAAAAAGTTTTGTAACTGTAGATGAAACTAACCCCCCCCCCCCCACACACACTTTTGCCACAAAAGGTGGCGCTACTGAGCCCCTGCACCACGCCCGTTTCTGAAACTTTGCACATGTCTACTGGCTAATAAATGTGATCTGTCTGTCAAGTTTCATGCAATTTTAAGCAATTTCAGGCATGCTAAGAGTCTCAAAAGCATCCAAAAAGAATATTAAAGTTTGATGCGTTGCCATGGCAACAGTATCTAAGATATCAATAATCCTTTCACAGGTCTACATCTGCCGTGTATTTACATTATACACATCAAGTTTGAAGCAAATCGGGTAAAAATAAGAGGGTGATTTCAAAGTATTTTGAAAGTGACACACTTCATGCTGCCAGTTGGTGGCGCTATAACTTTGACTCACAATAGTCACATCCATGTGATCGGCCTCTCACAGCGAACACACTGTTGAAGTTTCATCAAGATCAGTTAATGTATGCAGAAGTTATAACACACTTCCTGTTTCCATTATTCGCCATAAATTCGTTTCCTCGTCACGGCCAAACCGTTCGAGATATCAGAAATCCCCTGGCAATTTTTCATCCTCAATGTCTTGACATCATGCTGACCGAGTTTCGTTGCGATTGGTTGAATTCTCTAGGAGGAGTATATCACAATCCATTGCATGTGTTTTCCAAACAACCCTTAATAGCCGACTTCCTGTTGGGCTGGGGTAAAAAGTAAGAGCATGAAGTATATATGAACCGATGAGATCTATATGTGTACTGAGTTTCATATTATTACATGCAAGCGTGTTTGATTTATGGACCAAGTGTTCAAACCCCGTTCCAGGGGGCGCTGTCGAGCCCCCCTGCCACGCCCGGGTACCAGCTTCAGCCCGGCCCTGATGGCCACGGGTTCTGACCCGTGTGCAAAGTTTCAAGAGTTTTTGAGCACGTTAAGGGCCCCCAAAGTGCGCTGAGAGTCTCAAAAGTATCCAAAAAGAATATTAAAGTTTGATGCGTTGTCACGGCAACAGCATCTAAGATATCAACAATCCTTTCACAGGTCTAAATCTGGCGTGTGTCTACATTATACACATCAAGTTTGAAGCAAATCGGGTAAAGCCTGTTTGATTTATGGACCAAGTTTTCGGACCCCATTCCAGGGGGCGCTGTCGAGCCCCCCTGCCACGCCCGGGTACCAGCTTCAGCCCGGCCCTGATGGCCACGGGTTCTGACCCGTGTGCAAAGTTTCAAGAGTTTTTGAGCATGTTAAGGGCCCCAAAAGTGCGCTAAGAATCTCAAAAGTATCCAAAAAGAATATTAAAGTTTGATGCGTTGTCACGGCAACAGCATCTAAGATATCAACAATCCTTTCACAGGTCTACATCTGGCTTGTGTCTACATTATACACATCAAGTTTGAAGCAAATAGGGTAAAGCGTGTTGGATATATGGACCAAATTGTCTGACCCGTTCAAGGGGGCGCTGTCGAGCCCCCCTGCCACGCCCGGGTACCAGCTTCAGCCTGGCCCTGATGGCCGCGGGTTTTGTCCCGTGTGCAAAGTTTCAAGAGTTTTCGAGCACGTTAAGAACCCCAAAAGTGCCCGAAAGCATAAAAAAGCATGAAAAAGCTTAAAAAAAGGAATATTAATGTTTGATGCATTGCCATGGCAACAGTATCTAAGATATCAATAATCCTTTCACAGGTCTACATCTGGCGTGTGTCTACATTATGCACATGAAGTTTGAAGCAAATCGGGTAAAAATAAGAGGGTGATTTAAAAGCATTTTGAAAGTGACACACTTCCTGCTGCCAGTTGGTGGCGCTATAACTTTGACTCACAATAGTCACATCCATGTGATCGGGCTCTTACAACGAACACACTGCTGAAGTTTCATCAAGATTAGTTAATGTATGCAGTAGTTATAACACACTTCCTGTTTCACGTTTCTCGCCATAATTTCGTTTACTCGCCACGGCCAAACCGTTCGAGATATCAAAAATCCCCTGGCAATTTTTCATCCTCAGTGTCTTGACTTCATGCTGACCGAGTTTCGTGCCGTGTGTTTGAATTCTCTAGGAGGAGTATTTCACATTCCATTGCATGTGTTTTCCAAACAACCCTTAATAGCCGACTTCCTGTTGGGCTGGGGTAAAAAGTAAGAGCATGAAGTATATATGAACCGATGAGATCTATATGTGTACTGAGTTTCATATTATTACATGCAAGCGTGTTTGATTTATGGACCAAGTGTTCAAACCCCGTTCCAGGGGGCGCTGTCGAGCCCCCCTGCCACGCCCGGGTACCAGCTTCAGCCCGGCCCTGATGGCCGCGGGTTCTGAGATGTGTGCAAAGTTTCAAGAGTTTTCGAGCACGTTAAGGCCCCCAAAAGTGCCCAAAAGGTAGTAAAATAATAATAATAATAATAATAATAATAATAAAATATAGCTGCGAGCAGCGATTACGGGCCCAAGCCGGTGGCACCGCAACCCCGGTGCCTTTAGTTACCTAAAGGCACCGGAGTGGCGGTGCCGCCGGCTTTGGCCCTTCATCGCTGCTCGCAGCTATATTCATATATATATATATATATATATATATATATATATATATATATATATATATATATAAACAAGCCGGTGGCACCGCCACCCCGGTGCCTTTATATATATATATATATATATATATATGTCTACATTGTTCAATCACGCCTCACACACACACACACACTTTTGCAGAGCCCACACCAATGCAAGCTCTATAGCACACATCTTCTCAAAGGTCAAAGCGGAGTTACGATATTGCCCGTCATGCACAGTAACCGTAAAGGCACCGGGGTGGCGGTGCCACCGGCTTGTTTATATATATATATATATCGTATTATTCTAACTTGTAAAAAACTATTAACTTTTGTTAATATTCAACCATTTCACAACTAACTTTTTTCCATAGATCAAACACAACATAATTATATGGTGGACTGAAACAAAAATTATTAATTAAATAAAATTATTGTTTTCCTCTGAAATAGCAAAAGCATCACACACTAGCTGTACCTGCTCTAAATAAAAAAGAGTAATTCAATAAAAATACAAAATCGAACTAAATAAAATAAATTATTACAAAAACAAAATCAAACCAAAGAAAATATATCTTCGAAAAAAAAAGCGAGTGTCATGAGGAAAGGCGCCTCAGGAATCGTCAGGATTAACTCCATGTGTAAGGAATTTTGATTGATTTTATTTGTCACTTGAAAATTATTGTTAAATGTGTGCCTGCATAACTTTAATAAGATTTATTTTCTTTGATTTGATTTTGTTTTATATAATTTATTTATTTCGATTTTGTATTTTTATTTAAATACTATTATTTATTTAGAGCAGGTACAGCTAAGTGTGCGATGCTTTTGCTATTTCAGAGGGAAAAAAACACATTTTATTTCAAAAAGGCTTTTCAATTAAATAAAATGTTCAAGCTTTGTTTTCGTTTTATTATTTTGTTTGTTTTAAGCTTTGTTTAATTTATATTGTTAATCATCTGACACAAAACAAATGCATAAAGTATCATTTTAACTTTTAAAAAACTATTAACATTTGTTAATAGTACATTGCCTGTCTTTTGTTAATAGGACAAAACATAGTTATTATATTTTATAATATTTTATAAATATATAAAATAAACATTTGTAATGAAATCGTTCAAAAAAATGATATTAGCATTGTTTTAAACTTTGAAACAGAAGTAGCGCAATGCCTGGCCACTCCCGCGCCGCCTCCTTTTCACAATCCGAGGGAACCATCTCCGGAATATTAACCTCACTCCTAGAAGTCCAATTCTCATTATTCATGCCTCTTACCTGGGATTGATTGCACACACACACACACACACACACACACACGCACGCACGCACTCACACGCACACACACACACACACACACACACACGTGTCAAGTCACTTACATTTTAGATGCAATATTGACTGTTCTTCTGTTTCAGCAGCGAAAATAGTTAAACAAAGATCACAGCAGAACCATTGCATCTCACAGCAACGTGTTTTCTCATTACTGAATGATTCAGCATTTTGAACAAATTGGTTGACTCAAAGATTCAATGACCAATCCATAAACATCTGTCTCATTCATGAATGACTCAGTCGTTCAAACGAATCGTTTGAACGAATGAATCAATGACCCGCTCATTAAGAAGGTCGCCTGGCGACACCTAGTGACGGTTTAGTGTTATTTGATTATACACTCAAAATATTCCACAACAAATCCTTTAAATTTAATGATATTCAGAACAGAACACAAATAAAAAAATAACTATAATAAAGCCAAAACGAAATAATTTAAAACAAAAGTAAAAGTAAGTGGTGTTAGGCTCACGTAAATCTCTCTTTAGAATCTAAATGTTGCAACATTTGCGATGTATTTGGATGCTAAACTATTCTTTATTACAGGCTTTGTACTTCACTCACGTTCCAATATCGACGGAAAAAATCATCCTCTTCACTTGTGCAAAAATGTGCTTGGAAAAATCACAGTGGAGCGGTGCTTACTGTGAATGATACAAATTGTACTACTGACTATTTCAACATAGCAGTGTAATTTGTATATGTTAGGTTGAATGTTTTATTATTGTGTGTGTGTGTGTGTGTGTGTTTGTGTGTGTGTGTGTGTGTGTGTGTGTGTGTGTGTGTGTGTGTGTGTGTGTGTGTGTGTGTGTGTGTGTGTGTGTGTGTGTGTCAGTGTGTGTGTGGGGGTCTGGGTGGCTCAGCGCGATTGAACAGTGAAACATACCGTCATTTTCTTCATACAGGACATCATTCAAACGTCAAAGTGTTTACTTATATTTGTGTACACTCGCAATTAAACACAACATTGTGTTTTTGTTAAATAAATTAAAGTAATACGTCCCCCGAAATGGCGCTAATTTTAAAATGAAACTAAAATGCTCACGGCTGCACGGGCATTCATAACTCTGCGCGCCCACGGTGAGGGACGAGCAGAACAGAGCGAACGTTGTTTAGTTCATTCCTACTTCCATAGGAATTAATTGAAAAAGCTCACTCTACTCTGCACCATTATTAATGAATTGTGCAGACGTCCTTATTTTACTTTCGCTTTTTACCTGATTTTGAACACAAGAGGGCAGTATAACACTATGTATGATTTGGAAAAAAATTTTTTTTGACTAAACAACCATTCTGGCTGTTTTTAAACTTAAACATTATTCTCTAATTGCTCTCACCATGCCCGTTTCTGAAACTCTGCACATGTCTACTGTCTAATAAATGTGATGTGTCTGTCGGGTTTCATGCAATTTCAAGTATGTTAAGAGTCTCAAAAGCATCAACAAAGAATAATAAAGTTTGATGCGTTGCCACGGCAACAGTATCTAAGATATCAATAATCCTTTCTCAGGTCTACATCTGCCGTGTGTCTACATTATACACATAAAGTTTGAAGCAAATTGGGTAAAAATAAGAGGGTGATTTCAAAGCCTTTAGGAAGTGACACACTTCCTGCTGCCAGTTGGTGGCGCTATAACTTTGACTCACAATAGTCACATCCATGTGATCGGACTCTTACAGCGAACACACTGCTGAAGTTTCATCAAGATCAGTTAATGTATGCAGAAGTTATAACACACTTCCTGTTTCCTTTATTCGCCATAAATTCGTTTCCTCGCCACAGCCAAACCGTTCGAGATATCAAAAATCCCCTGGCAACTTTTCATCCTCAATGTCTTGACTTCATGCTGACCGAGTTTCGTGGCGATTGGTTGAATTCTCTAGGAGGAGTATATCGAATTCCAGGGGCATACGCTTCCAAACAAACCATAATAGCCGACTTCCTGTTGGGCTGGGGTAAAAAGTAAAAGTACAAAGGATATATGAATCGATGAGATCTATATGTGTACCGAGTTTCATATTATTACATTCAAGCGTGTTTGATTTATGGACCAAGTTTTCGGACCCCGTTCCAGGGGGCACTGTCGAGCCCCCCTGCCACGCCCGGGTACCAGCTTCAGCCCGGCCCTGATGGCCACGGGTTCTGACCCGTGTGCAAAGTTTCAAGAGTTTTTGAGCACGTTAAGGGCCCCCAAAGTGCGCTGAGAGTCTCAAAAGTATCCAAAAAGAATATTAAAGTTTGATGCGTTGTCACGGCAACAGCATCTAAGATATCAACAATCCTTTCACAGGTCTAAATCTGGCGTGTGTCTACATTATACACATCAAGTTTGAAGCAAATCGGGTAAAGCCTGTTTGATTTATGGACCAAGTTTTCGGACCCCATTCCAGGGGGCGCTGTCGAGCCCCCCTGCCACGCCCGGGTACCAGCTTCAGCCCGGCCCTGATGGCCGCGGTTTCTGACCCGTGTGCAAAGTTTCAAGAGTTTTTGAGCACGTTAAGGGCCCCAAAAGTGCGCTAAGAATCTCAAAAGTATCCAAAAAGAATATTAAAGTTTGATGCGTTGTCACGGCAACAGCATCTAAGATATCAACAATCCTTTCACAGGTCTACATCTGGCTTGTGTCTACATTATACACATCAAGTTTGAAGCAAATAGGGTAAAGCGTGTTGGATATATGGACCAAATTGTCTGACCCGTTCAAGGGGGCGCTGTCGAGCCCCCCTGCCACGCCCGGGTACCAGCTTCAGCCTGGCCCTGATGGCCGCGGGTTTTGTCCCGTGTGCAAAGTTTCAAGAGTTTTCGAGCACGTTAAGAACCCCAAAAGTGCCCGAAAGCATAAAAAAGCATGAAAAAGCTTAAAAAAAGGAATATTAATGTTTGATGCATTGCCATGGCAACAGTATCTAAGATATCAATAATCCTTTCACAGGTCTACATCTGGCGTGTGTCTACATTATGCACATGAAGTTTGAAGCAAATCGGGTAAAAATAAGAGGGTGATTTAAAAGCATTTTGAAAGTGACACACTTCCTGCTTCCAGTTGGTGGCGCTATAACTTTGACTCACAATAGTCACATCCATGTGATCGGGCTCTTACAACGAACACACTGCTGAAGTTTCATCAAGATCAGTTAATGTATGCAGTAGTTATAACACACTTCCTGTTTCACGTTTCTCGCCATAATTTCGTTTACTCGCCACGGCCAAACCGTTCGAGATATCAAAAATCCCCTGGCAATTTTTCATCCTCAGTGTCTTGACTTCATGCTGACCGAGTTTCGTGCCGTGTGTTTGAATTCTCTAGGAGGAGTATTTCACATTCCATTGCATGTGTTTTCCAAACAACCCTTAATAGCCGACTTCCTGTTGGGCTGGGGTAAAAAGTAAGAGCATGAAGTATATATGAACCGATGAGATCTATATGTGTACTGAGTTTCATATTATTACATGCAAGCGTGTTTGATTTATGGACCAAGTGTTCAAACCCCGTTCTAGGGGGCGCTGTCGAGCCCCCCTGCCACGCCCGGGTACCAGCTTCAGCCCGGCCCTGATGGCCGCGGGTTCTGAGATGTGTGCAAAGTTTCAAGAGTTTTCGAGCACGTTAAGGCCCCCAAAAGTGCCCAAAAGGTAGTAAAATAATAATAATAATAATAAATATATATATATGAATATAGCTGCGAGCAGCGATTACGGGCCCAAGCCGGTGGCACCGCAACCCCGGTGCCTTTAGTTACCTAAAGGCACCGGAGTGGCGGTGCCGCCGGCTTTGGCCCTTCATCGCTGCTCGCAGCTATATTCATATATATATATATATATATATATATATATATAAACAAGCCGGTGGCACCGCCACCCCGGTGCCTTTATATATATATATATATATATATATATGTCTACATTGTTCAATCACGCCTCACACACACACACACACTTTTGCAGAGCCCACACCAATGCAAGCTCTATAGCACACATCTTCTCAAAGGTCAAAGCGGAGTTACGATATTGCCCGTCATGCACAGTAACCGTAAAGGCACCGGGGTGGCGGTGCCACCGGCTTGTTTATATATATATATATATATCGTATTATTCTAACTTGTAAAAAACTATTAACTTTTGTTAATATTCAACCATTTCACAACTAACTTTTTTCCATAGATCAAACACAACATAATTATATGGTGGACTGAAACAAAAATTATTAATTAAATAAAATTATTGTTTTCCTCTGAAATAGCAAAAGCATCACACACTAGCTGTACCTGCTCTAAATAAAAAAGAGTAATTCAATAAAAATACAAAATCGAACTAAATAAAATAAATTATTACAAAAACAAAATCAAACCAAAGAAAATATATCTTCGAAAAAAAAAGCGAGTGTCATGAGGAAAGGCGGCTCAGGAATCGTCAGAATTAACTCCATGTGTAAGGAATTTTGATTGATTTTATTTGTCACTTGAAAATTATTGTTAAATGTGTGCCTGCATAACTTTAATAAGATTTATTTTCTTTGATTTGATTTTGTTTTATATAATTTATTTATTTCGATTTTGTATTTTTATTTAAATACTATTATTTATTTAGAGCAGGTACAGCTAAGTGTGCGATGCTTTTGCTATTTCAGAGGGAAAAAAACACATTTTATTTCAAAAAGGCTTTTCAATTAAATAAAATGTTCAAGCTTTGTTTTCGTTTTATTATTTTGTTTGTTTTAAGCTTTGTTTAATTTATATTGTTAATCATCTGACACAAAACAAATGCATAAAGTATCATTTTAACTTTTAAAAAACTATTAACATTTGTTAATAGTACATTGCCTGTCTTTTGTTAATAGGACAAAACATAGTTATTATATTTTATAATATTTTATAAATATATAAAATAAACATTTGTAATGAAATCGTTCAAAAAAATGATATTAGCATTGTTTTAAACTTTGAAACAGAAGTAGCGCAATGCCTGGCCACTCCCGCGCCGCCTCCTTTTCACAATCCGAGGGAACCATCTCCGGAATATTAACCTCACTCCTAGAAGTCCAATTCTCATTATTCATGCCTCTTACCTGGGATTGATTGCACACACACACACACACACACACACACACACACGCACGCACTCACACGCACACACACACACACACACACACACGTGTCAAGTCACTTACATTTTAGATGCAATATTGACTGTTCTTCTGTTTCAGCAGCGAAAATAGTTAAACAAAGATCACAGCAGAACCATTGCATCTCACAGCAACGTGTTTTCTCATTACTGAATGATTCAGCATTTTGAACAAATTGGTTGACTCAAAGATTCAATGACCAATCCATAAACATCTGTCTCATTCATGAATGACTCAGTCGTTCAAACGAATCGTTTGAACGAATGAATCAATGACCCGCTCATTAAGACGGTCGCCTGGCGACACCTAGTGACGGTTTAGTGTTATTTGATTATACACTCAAAATATTCCACAACAAATCCTTTAAATTTAATGATATTCAGAACAGAACACAAATAAAAAAATAACTATAATAAAGCCAAAACGAAATAATTTAAAACAAAAGTAAAAGTAAGTGGTGTTAGGCTCACGTAAATCTCTCTTTAGAATCTAAATGTTGCAACATTTGCGATGTATTTGGATGCTAAACTATTCTTTATTACAGGCTTTGTACTTCACTCACGTTCCAATATCGACGGAAAAAATCATCCTCTTCACTTGTGCAAAAATGTGCTTGGAAAAATCACAGTGGAGCGGTGCTTACTGTGAATGATACAAATTGTACTACTGACTATTTCAACATAGCAGTGTAATTTGTATATGTTAGGTTGAATGTTTTATTATTGTGTGTGTGTGTGTGTGTTTGTGTGTGTGTGTGTGTGTGTGTGTGTGTGTGTGTGTGTGTGTGTGTGTGTGTGTGTCAGTGTGTGTGTGGGGGTCTGGGTGGCTCAGCGCGATTGAACAGTGAAACATACTCCGTCATTTTCTTCATACAGGACATCATTCAAACGTCAAAGTGTTTACTTATATTTGTGTACACTCGCAATTAAACACAACATTGTGTTTTTGTTAAATAAATTAAAGTAATACGTCCCCCGAAATGGCGCTAATTTTAAAATGAAACTAAAATGCTCACGGCTGCACGGGCATTCATAACTCTGCGCGCCCACGGTGAGGGACGAGCAGAACAGAGCGAACGTTGTTTAGTTCATTCCTACTTCCATAGGAATTAATTGAAAAAGCTCACTCTACTCTGCACCATTATTAATGAATTGTGCAGACGTCCTTATTTTACTTTCGCTTTTTACCTGATTTTGAACACAAGAGGGCAGTATAACACTATGTATGATTTGGAAAAAAAAATTTTTTGACTAAACAACCATTCTGGCTGTTTTTAAACTTAAACATTATTCTCTAATTGCTCTCACCATGCCCGTTTCTGAAACTCTGCACATGTCTACTGTCTAATAAATGTGATGTGTCTGTCGGGTTTCATGCAATTTCAAGTATGTTAAGAGTCTCAAAAGCATCAACAAAGAATAATAAAGTTTGATGCGTTGCCACGGCAACAGTATCTAAGATATCAATAATCCTTTCTCAGGTCTACATCTGCCGTGTGTCTACATTATACACATAAAGTTTGAAGCAAATTGGGTAAAAATAAGAGGGTGATTTCAAAGCCTTTAGGAAGTGACACACTTCCTGCTGCCAGTTGGTGGCGCTATAACTTTGACTCACAATAGTCACATCCATGTGATCGGACTCTTACAGCGAACACACTGCTGAAGTTTCATCAAGATCAGTTAATGTATGCAGAAGTTATAACACACTTCCTGTTTCCTTTATTCGCCATAAATTCGTTTCCTCGCCACAGCCAAACCGTTCGAGATATCAAAAATCCCCTGGCAACTTTTCATCCTCAATGTCTTGACTTCATGCTGACCGAGTTTCGTGGCGATTGGTTGAATTCTCTAGGAGGAGTATATCGAATTCCAGGGGCATACGCTTCCAAACAAACCATAATAGCCGACTTCCTGTTGGGCTGGGGTAAAAAGTAAAAGTACAAAGGATATATGAATCGATGAGATCTATATGTGTACCGAGTTTCATATTATTACATTCAAGCGTGTTTGATTTATGGACCAAGTTTTCGGACCCCGTTCCAGGGGGCACTGTCGAGCCCCCCTGCCACGCCCGGGTACCAGCTTCAGCCCGGCCCTGATGGCCACGGGTTCTGACCCGTGTGCAAAGTTTCAAGAGTTTTTGAGCACGTTAAGGGCCCCCAAAGTGCGCTGAGAGTCTCAAAAGTATCCAAAAAGAATATTAAAGTTTGATGCGTTGTCACGGCAACAGCATCTAAGATATCAACAATCCTTTCACAGGTCTAAATCTGGCGTGTGTCTACATTATACACATCAAGTTTGAAGCAAATCGGGTAAAGCCTGTTTGATTTATGGACCAAGTTTTCGGACCCCATTCCAGGGGGCGCTGTCGAGCCCCCCTGCCACGCCCGGGTACCAGCTTCAGCCCGGCCCTGATGGCCGCGGTTTCTGACCCGTGTGCAAAGTTTCAAGAGTTTTTGAGCACGTTAAGGGCCCCAAAAGTGCGCTAAGAATCTCAAAAGTATCCAAAAAGAATATTAAAGTTTGATGCGTTGTCACGGCAACAGCATCTAAGATATCAACAATCCTTTCACAGGTCTACATCTGGCTTGTGTCTACATTATACACATCAAGTTTGAAGCAAATAGGGTAAAGCGTGTTGGATATATGGACCAAATTGTCTGACCCGTTCAAGGGGGCGCTGTCGAGCCCCCCTGCCACGCCCGGGTACCAGCTTCAGCCTGGCCCTGATGGCCGCGGGTTTTGTCCCGTGTGCAAAGTTTCAAGAGTTTTCGAGCACGTTAAGAACCCCAAAAGTGCCCGAAAGCATAAAAAAGCATGAAAAAGCTTAAAAAAAGGAATATTAATGTTTGATGCATTGCCATGGCAACAGTATCTAAGATATCAATAATCCTTTCACAGGTCTACATCTGGCGTGTGTCTACATTATGCACATGAAGTTTGAAGCAAATCGGGTAAAAATAAGAGGGTGATTTAAAAGCATTTTGAAAGTGACACACTTCCTGCTGCCAGTTGGTGGCGCTATAACTTTGACTCACAATAGTCACATCCATGTGATCGGGCTCTTACAACGAACACACTGCTGAAGTTTCATCAAGATTAGTTAATGTATGCAGTAGTTATAACACACTTCCTGTTTCACGTTTCTCGCCATAATTTCGTTTACTCGCCACGGCCAAACCGTTCGAGATATCAAAAATCCCCTGGCAATTTTTCATCCTCAGTGTCTTGACTTCATGCTGACCGAGTTTCGTGCCGTGTGTTTGAATTCTCTAGGAGGAGTATTTCACATTCCATTGCATGTGTTTTCCAAACAACCCTTAATAGCCGACTTCCTGTTGGGCTGGGGTAAAAAGTAAGAGCATGAAGTATATATGAACCGATGAGATCTATATGTGTACTGAGTTTCATATTATTACATGCAAGCGTGTTTGATTTATGGACCAAGTGTTCAAACCCCGTTCCAGGGGGCGCTGTCGAGCCCCCCTGCCACGCCCGGGTACCAGCTTCAGCCCGGCCCTGATGGCCGCGGGTTCTGAGATGTGTGCAAAGTTTCAAGAGTTTTCGAGCACGTTAAGGCCCCCAAAAGTGCCCAAAAGGTAGTAAAATAATAATAATAATAATAAATAAATATAGCTGCGAGCAGCGATTACGGGCCCAAGCCGGTGGCACCGCAACCCCGGTGCCTTTAATTACCTAAAGGCACCGGAGTGGCGGTGCCGCCGGCTTTGGCCCTTCATCGCTGCTCGCAGCTATATTTATATATATATATATATATATATATATATATATATATATAAACAAGCCGGTGGCACCGCCACCCCGGTGCCTTTAGGGTTACTGTGCGTGACGGGCAATAACGTAACCCCGCTTTGACCTTTGAGAAGATGTGTGCTGTAGAGCTTGCATCAGTGTGGGCTCTGCAAAAGTGTGCATTGAGGGCACATATCAACCACAAAGTATGCGTGAGCAACCTTCTGAAACCTAAAATGAAAAATGAGACACCCTACGGTCTCATGGACTTAATGGACACATGAAATAAGTACACAAGTTTGAAAGTTATATGAAGTGTGCCAAGACAGAATATTTGCCTGATCTGATTAGAAAAATAGTTTTTGTGTGTGTGTGTGTGTGTGTGTGAGGCGTGATTGAACAATGTAGACATAAAAACATACTCCGTCCTTTTGTTCATACAGGACATTATTCAAACTACAAAGTGTTTACTTATATTTGTGTACAATCGCAATAAAACACAACATTGTGCTTTTGTCAAACTGTAAACTACAACTGTCACCCAACCAAAATCTCTTACACACACACACACACACACACATAGTTTAAAAGCAAAAAAATCTTTTGGACATTCATCATATTGCATTGGTTTTCATTTCTTGTTCTCGAACAGAGCCCTAATCTGTTTATTTTTTCAGTTACACATTCTACATTGATTAAAAAAGAAAAATCAAATGTGTTTTTATTTTATACATAAATAAATAATCTAGCATTCAGATGAGAGTAAAGTTAGTGTTAGTTCAAATTTTAAGGAAAACAAAAATATGATCTGAAATATCGCACATTCATTTAAAATTCATTCAGGTTCAATTACCAAACATACAAATCTCAATGTAATTTAAAGCAAACAATACATTTAAAATATATGGGTTGTATGCAATTTTTTTATATATAAAAAGATATATATCCAAAAATACAAAGCCTAAACTTTAACAAGGGTTAAACAATCACTGTAACAGACACAATCACACACACACACACACACGTCAAATCACTTACATTTTAGATGCAATATTGACTTTTTTTCTGTTTCAGCAGCGAAAATAGTTCAACAAAGATCACAGCAGAACCATCGAGCATCTCACAGCAACGCGTTCTCATTACTGAATGATTCAGCATTTTGAACAAATCGGTTGACTCAAAGATTCAACGACCAATCCATAATCTGTCTCATTCATGAATGACTCAGCCGTTCGAACGAATCGTTTGAACGAATGAATCAATGACTCGCTCATTAAGACGGTCGCCTGGCGACACCTAATGACGGTTTAGTGATATGTTTAAAAGTATCATTCTTTCCAACGATTGTTAATTAACTCATATTTGAAACATAAGCTATATATATATATATATATATATATATATATACACAAAAATAAAATAAACACATTTGAAGCGTGTTTGCTTACTAAATTGTGAGCTGAACGAAAGTTGCAGCAAATATCAGCAACAGGAGTCAAATTTCATTAATCACGAGAGTGAAGAGCTGACTGAAAAGATGATGACGGAATAGGCTATTTTATGTAAAAGCGCCTATTTAAGCGAATCTATCATTATACTCTTTTGTTGTTGTGTTTTCCGTGAAAAATAATAGACTATTGAACTCACAATTCAAGCACGCGCTCTGCACGCGCCACCATTATCAATGTCCGTGTGGACGTCCGCGATCGAACAGTGGAAACATTGGCTACTCCGTCATTTTATTCAAGAAGATCATTCAAACTGCAAAGTGTTTACTTATTTTTGGATACTCGCAATCAAACACAACATTGTGATTTTGTAAAATACATTCAAGAAATCCGCCCCCGAAATGGGGCTTCTTTTAAAATGAAACAAAAATGCTCACAGCTGCACGTCTTGTGGAGACGTCCGTTACTTTCGCTTTCAAGTTAGCGATTTTAAAGCCCCCAGCGGAGTCACGGTGGGAAAATATTCCCATAGTAGCATATACAATTTAATACAATTGGCCTACCTGATTTTGAACACAAGAGGGCAGTAAAGCACTATGAATGATTTTTATTTTTTTATTTTTTTTGGCTAAACAACCATTCTGGCTGTTTTTAAACTTAAACATAAATCTTAAATTGAAAAAAAGGAATACAATGGGTTTACTTCTAATATTAGTATAATTTTATAGAAAAATAAATGGTGTATAATTACATTTTAGAAAGATATGAGACATTTCCTGATTCTTTTTTTGACATAATCCCTCGCCATAGCAAAACCGTTTGAGATATTCAATATCCGTTCACAATTTAGCATCTTTAATGTATTTTCATCAAGTTGAAAAAGTTTTGTAACTGTAGATGAAACTAACCCCCCCCCCACACACACTTTTGTCACAAAAGGTGGCGCTACTGAGCCCCTGCACCACGCCCGTTTCTGAAACTTTGCACATGTCTACTGGCTAATAAATGTGATCTGTCTGTCAAGTTTCATGCAATTTTAAGCAATTTCAGGCATGCTAAGAGTCTCAAAAGCATCCAAAAAGAATATTAAAGTTTGATGCGTTGCCATGGCAACAGTATCTAAGATATCAATAATCCTTTCACAGGTCTACATCTGCCGTGTATTTACATTATACACATCAAGTTTGAAGCAAATCGGGTAAAAATAAGAGGGTGATTTCAAAGTATTTTGAAAGTGACACACTTCCTGCTGCCAGTTGGTGGCGCTATAACTTTGACTCACAATAGTCACATCCATGTGATCGGCCTCTCACAGCGAACACACTGTTGAAGTTTCATCAAGATCAGTTAATGTATGCAGAAGTTATAACACACTTCCTGTTTCCATTATTCGCCATAAATTCGTTTCCTCGTCACGGCCAAACCGTTCGAGATATCAAAAATCCCCTGGCAATTTTTCATCCTCAATGTCTTGACATCATGCTGACCGAGTTTCGTTGCGATTGGTTGAATTCTCTAGGAGGAGTATATCGAATTCCAGGGGCATACGCTTCCAAACAAACCATAATAGCCGACTTCCTGTTGGGCTGGGGTAAAAAGTAAAAGTACAAAGGATATATAAACCGATGAGATCTATATGTGTACCGAGTTTCATATTATTACATGCAAGCGTGTTTGATTTATGGACCAAGTTTTCGGACCTCGTTCCAGGGGGCGCTGTCGAGCCTCCCTGCCACGCCCGGGTACCAGCTTCAGCCCGGCCCTGATGGCCGCGGGTTCTGACCCGTGTGCAAAGTTTCAAGAGTTTTCGTGCACGTTAAGGGCCCCCAAAGTGCGCTGAGAGTCTCAAAAGTATCCAAAAAGAATATTAAAGTTTGATGCGTTGTCACGGCAACAGCATCTAAGATATCAACAATCCTTTCACAGGTCTAAATCTGGCGTGTGTCTACATTATACACATCAAGTTTGAAGCAAATCGGGTAAAGCCTGTTTGATTTATGGACCAAGTTTTCGGACCCCATTCCAGGGGGCGCTGTCGAGCCCCCCTGCCACGCCCGGGTACCAGCTTCAGCCCGGCCCTGATGGCCGCGGTTTCTGACCCGTGTGCAAAGTTTCAAGAGTTTTTGAGCACGTTAAGGGCCCCAAAAGTGCGCTAAGAATCTCAAAAGTATCCAAAAAGAATATTAAAGTTTGATGCGTTGTCACGGCAACAGCATCTAAGATATCAACAATCCTTTCACAGGTCTACATCTGGCTTGTGTCTACATTATACACATCAAGTTTGAAGCAAATAGGGTAAAGCGTGTTGGATATATGGACCAAATTGTCTGACCCGTTCAAGGGGGCGCTGTCGAGCCCCCCTGCCACGCCCGGGTACCAGCTTCAGCCTGGCCCTGATGGCCGCGGGTTTTGTCCCGTGTGCAAAGTTTCAAGAGTTTTCGAGCACGTTAAGAACCCCAAAAGTGCCCGAAAGCATAAAAAAGCATGAAAAAGCTTAAAAAAAGGAATATTAATGTTTGATGCATTGCCATGGCAACAGTATCTAAGATATCAATAATCCTTTCACAGGTCTACATCTGGCGTGTGTCTACATTATGCACATGAAGTTTGAAGCAAATCGGGTAAAAATAAGAGGGTGATTTAAAAGCATTTTGAAAGTGACACACTTCCTGCTTCCAGTTGGTGGCGCTATAACTTTGACTCACAATAGTCACATCCATGTGATCGGGCTCTTACAACGAACACACTGCTGAAGTTTCATCAAGATTAGTTAATGTATGCAGTAGTTATAACACACTTCCTGTTTCACGTTTCTCGCCATAATTTCGTTTACTCGCCACGGCCAAACCGTTCGAGATATCAAAAATCCCCTGGCAATTTTTCATCCTCAGTGTCTTGACTTCATGCTGACCGAGTTTCGTGCCGTGTGTTTGAATTCTCTAGGAGGAGTATTTCACATTCCATTGCATGTGTTTTCCAAACAACCCTTAATAGCCGACTTCCTGTTGGGCTGGGGTAAAAAGTAAGAGCATGAAGTATATATGAACCGATGAGATCTATATGTGTACTGAGTTTCATATTATTACATGCAAGCGTGTTTGATTTATGGACCAAGTGTTCAAACCCCGTTCCAGGGGGCGCTGTCGAGCCCCCCTGCCACGCCCGGGTACCAGCTTCAGCCCGGCCCTGATGGCCGCGGGTTCTGAGATGTGTGCAAAGTTTCAAGAGTTTTCGAGCACGTTAAGGCCCCCAAAAGTGCCCAAAAGGTAGTAAAATAATAATAATAATAATAAATAATAATCCTAAGGAAAACAATAGGGCCTTCGCCTTTTCAAGGCTTGGGCCCTAATAATAAATAATAATCCTTAGGAAAACAATAGGGCCTTCGCCTTTTCAAGGCTTGGGCCCTAATAATAATCCTTAGGAAAACAATAGGGCCTTCGCCTTTTCAAGGCTTGGGCCCTAATAACGACTTTATTCGACTATTCCTTTTCTTCCTTGTGGGCCTGAAACGAGACTTCAAGAGATTTCCACGACGCATGCGCGAGAACTGAGATGAGGACGTTCTTCTTCGACTCCTTCTTGTTACCGGCTGCTCACCGCTTAGAAGTATTACCGCCACCTACCGTATAAGATGACGTGTTGGAAGCGCAAAACTTTCTGTTTACAAGCAGAGGAAGACGCGCGCTGTACATACGCGTTTCAATTCGTAAATATGTCTACTGATTTCGACTTTTTAACCATTGTATATAATATAGCGAGACCTACAGCACATTAAGTGTCGAATTGAAAAGCGTATGTACAGCGCGCGTCTTCCTCTGCTTGTAAACAGAAAGTTTTGCGCTTCCAACACGTCATCTTATACGGTAGGTGGCGGTAATACTTCTAAGCGGTGAGCAGCCGGTAACAAGAAGGAGTCGAAGAAGAACGTCCTCATCTCAGTTCTCGCGCATGCGTCGTGGAAATCTCTTGAAGTCTCGTTTCAGGCCCACAAGGAAGAAAAGGAATAGTCGAATAAAGTCGTTATTTTTGTTTGTTTTTCCGCACAAAAAGTAGTCTCGTCGCTTGATAAACTTATAATTGAGCCACTGTAGGCACATGGAATATTTAAACATTTTCTTTAATGACTTTCTGGACCGTCAAGTGTCGGTCCCTTAGGCAGCCTATGGAGGAGTGATCCAGCTCTCAGATTTAATCAAAAATATCTTCATTTGTGTTCCGAAGACGAACGAAGGTCTTACGGGGTTGGTACAGCATGGGGGTGAGTAATTAATTACTTAATTTTCATTTTTGGGTGAACTAACCCTTTAAGTACAATCAACATGGATGTTTAAGTCATTTCAAACTTAAAGTCCCTGTAAAGGCAATTCTAAAAAAAAAATTCTAAACTTATTATAAATGTTAGAAATGTATTGCTAAAACATATTACAAAGACTGCGAACTGTGAATTACTGAATTGTGGAGTTAGACCGTTAAACAGTTTTTCACCTTTGCTATTTTCCGGATTTTTTGGGCGGGGCTAAAACGGGGCTCGATGACACTGGAGCCCCTGAACTCCTGGACACGCCCCTACTTAATGACGCAATGCGGTCACTGAGGCTGGCCCCTCCCCTAACAATAGAGCACATTCGCATCAGTTTGGCGCTCAATTAGCCTTTCGCCGAGCCCCGCCCCCCCTTAGTTACTGTTGCTACGTCCGACAAACAAATGGTCAAACACGACCAGCGCAAAGCCCATATTAGACATTCTCTGACCAGCGCGACAGATTGCCATGACGGGAAGAGGTGTACCCGTGCGTGTCAGTGACCTTTTTTGGGCAAATACCTCCGCGATATCCTCCAGATCGAGGCAAAAGGGGTTACAGTACGCAGTGGAGGGATATATTCAACATATAAAAATACGGAATGAAGGAGACACGACTCTATCGAGGCTAATGCTTACCGGTCTCAAGCGAAATCGGAGAACCCCCATGACCTGTACATCAAATGCAACCAGCACAGCCTTGAAGAAGATTTTATAAGCTGGTTCAGTGGCTAATTGTTTGGAGTTAGAAATATTTAACTCGCGCTGCATATTTAGTAATTTTGCCTCAGATACAGCATTATACATTCGCTTTAACAAGCAGGTTGTTCATTACCACGGCAACCGCTTGCGTGTCATGCTCAATGCGATTTTCGTGTTTAAAATGGAACTATACATAAGAGACGGAAAGATGCAGATAACCATACATTATTTAAGGTTATTTTTATTCGTTACGATATTGATATATGAACTGATGTTGTCAAGTAAGCTTCATGCTTTCCCCGTTGCGAACGTGCACTCCTCTAAACTGTAGTCTACGGGTTCTGCACTGCTAGTTGACTGCTGCTCATTTCCCCCCAAGAATATCATGTTAACAACAACCCTTAAGAAAACGTAATTCCTTTGTGGATCCTCTTGATCTGCTTTCTCCATGTTTCTTTGACTAATCTCAGTGTCTCAGTCTCACGCACGCTGCACGCGAGTTAACCATGTTCGACACATTTAACTGGGAGTGGGGCCGTCGGCGTCCACACTGTTTGATCCATTGTAGGCACCGCTCTCGTTGTGTTTTCGGCTTTGGAAACGGAAAGAACACAACTCCTTCTCCAGACAATCTCTCGGGGTACCTAGTGTCCGATTTACAAACGCCGTGGGCGCACGCTTCACCATCTTGCTTGGAGTCAATGTTTGACGGACCTGCTTACATAGTAACGGTTGCTATGATGTGTGATTGGACAATGGCCGTTTTGGGGGAGGGGCCGGCGAAAGGTCAATTGCGAGTTACTGTCAGTACTATTAGTTTTATAATAGTTTATAATAGTTTTACTATTATAGTTACTTCAGCCTACAGTTTGCTAGCTAGCTATGCCTTCGACACGGAAATGCGTAGGCTACTACCTGGATGTGATCATGTACAAAACAGATCGGTGTCTTTATTTAAATGTCCTAAAAACGATCACATCAAGAAGAGGTGGATTCATTTTGTGAAGAGCCAACCTTGATGGAGAGCAGAGGATCACCGCCAACACCTGCCTCTGTAGTGATCATTTTACACGGGATAGTTTTATAAACTTTCGTCGGAGACAACTGGGATTCACTGATAATCCGCTGTTACTGGTTAATGGGGCCGAACCGACTATCTCCCGCCTCGGCCTTCATCTCCCCGTCCCGAGCCGAAAGCAGTATCAGCTAATATCACCGTCGGCAGCTTTCCCGCGAGTGGGCGTGGTTTCAGCGCAGCCAGCGGACACGCCCCCAGCGTTTGAGAGCAGAGAATACTGCTCATTTTTCAAGATTTTAATAGCTTATTTGATGTACTTGCCGGCTTTTTTTATCATTCAAATTTGGCTGGGTGGCTAATAACACATTTTTCTGTGGTGTGACAAACTCAGAACACATACTTTATTTTGACTTTACAGGGACTTTAAATTACATTAAACTGCCTTTAAAAAATTGGTTGAATATTGTATAAGTTGAAATTGCTATTACTTTACTTATTTTGGTGAGTTAAAGCAATGTGAAAACATTTGTCGTCAACTTATTGATCATGTCATTTTGTGCAGTGTTTAACTAAGTTTATGTCTCAAAATTCTGAGAAAAAAGTCAGAATTGTGAGATATGAACTCTGTTGTGACAAATTGACGAATTGTGACAAAATAAGCTCGTTATCCTGACTTTTTTCCCTGAGTTTCTATCTCACAGCTCAGACTTTTTTCTCACAATTGTGAGTTTATGTCTGGCAATTCTGACTTTTTTTCTCCGAATCGTAAGATATAAACTCGCAATTGTTAGTTATAAAGTCCAAATTGTGACATGTGTGCCTGGTTTCAAAGACAGGGCTTAGATTAAGCCAGGATTAGGCCTTAGTTTAATAAGGACATCTAAGTAGCTTTTATAAATGTGCCTTAGAAAAAAACACAACTGGTGTGCATCTTGAGATCAAAACAATGGCACTGACCTATTTTTAGTTATACCAGTGCAAGTTGTGTTCGGTTAAAACAGCTCAAACATGCATTGCAGTCAAGGCTTAAGCCTTGTTTGTGAAACCAGGGGATAAAATATATAAAAAAAAGATTAAAAGAATTGTGAAATGAAAAGTCACAATTACCTTTTTTATTTATTTATTCCGTGGCGGTAACAAGCTTCCATGAATAACAACTATAAGAACAGACCATCTTTAGTTTTCTTACCATTGTCCTTTTTGTCAAAGATGGACCAGAGTTTCTCTGCTCTCTTCTCTGGCGTGCTTTCATCACTGGGAAGATTTGCCTGCTTCTCTTTGGGTATGAGTTTGAAAAGGGCCTGATGGGAAATCAGAGAGAGCTGGATAAGTTACTGGCTTGAATTAAATAACAGAATCCTGAATTAGAATCAAGTTTATTAGTTTATTAACATGCAAAATGTCAAGAGCTATAAAACACTATATGCAATAGTATAGTCAGGGTCACTAAAATAGCAATTGTAAAATAGAAATAGTATTCCTTTTGTAAATAATTACTATGACTTTTGCAGTCTTCAGAGGTCTTTTTTTTTTTTTGGTTAATGTTGTTGTTGGCCATTACATGGGCCTATTCTTTGGATAACATCTTATGACGCACAAAGGCGTATTTCTAAATCTGTTATTTTGTTCTGTAATCCATGCTTAGCTGCAGTTTTAATGGATTTTGTTTAGGCTATGTGCTAAATTTATTTCTCCTCACATTCCCTCTCCTCTCTATCTGTTTGGCCTGAGTGCTATATATGTCTTACCCCTTCTTTAGAGCTTAACTTGCTTGTTTGGTGATTTGTTTGCATGTTGATTTGATTCACCCTAACTGAAGTTACCTAACAATAGGTCAATACAAATAGATGAAATAGTGCCAGCTGTGCCAATCTTACTTAAGAGCTTTGGCAAGATAAAGATTTGGAGTGCTCTTCTATCCCAAAATATAAATCTGCATGACTCTGAACAGTGTGAAAAGGTATTATAAATGAAAAACCAAAATTAGCAGACTTTCAGTTAAATGAATCAGTCTGCAACTTTTCAAACCGTAAAAAAAAAGTCAATATCCAGAATATGAGTTATGCTAAAAAGGAAATATGAACATTTTCAGCAAATAACTATTTCAATTTTGGTCTGTCCACACAAAACTATTGCATGACTTCAGAAGACTTGGAATATTGTGTGTAAGACCTCACACCAAGAACAATATATAAAGTTTAAATAATCGTTCTAATTATTTAAGAATATAGCAAAGTCAACAACACATCACAACTATAATGATAAGGACACAGAGGAATGATATCATAGGAATCCCTTTCAGAAAGATTTTTTCTAATGGTGAATGATAAAAACATTAGCAACCAATCCGAATCCATCCAACTTAAAGGGATAGTTCACCCAAAAAATAATTTACTTATCCCCAATTTACTAATAAAGAAAGTCATACACGTTGACTTACAGACATGTGAATAAATGACGAATTTTTTTTTATTTTATGGTGATCTGTTTCTACACAATAAAATAGTCGAAATAAGGGTTTTAACACGATTCAAAGCGCAACACAAATATGTCACATTCTCAGAGTTGTCACAAGAGCATCTTCTTTTATGACCAATTTTCTGTCATGCCAAAGCTACTACAGTTTGAAGAATCTTGCTAGGCAATTTTTAGTTTATCTGAATTAAATATAATGTAAACCCTAATGCTCAAAATAATGAATTAGTTTGAGTTGGGTAATCTTAAAATAAACTAATTAGTTCAATCAAATGACCTTTTATGAGTATTCAGAACATTCTTTTTCTTTTGAGTTGAGAAACCTGACACATTTTAAGTAATCGGAATTGTTTCATTGTTTTTAGTTTTATTAACTTGTTTTTTTTAATTTAGACAAACATAAATTTAACTGAAACGGGGCTGGAATTTCTATTTTCCAGCATGCTTTGCCACGACACTCGAAAGGGAGAGTAAATGCTAAGTGTTATATAATGATTTTTGTGCAAGATTAATGTTAAGTGGGAGATTTAGTTGGCTAGTGTTTAATGTTTTGCTATGCTAATTAAGAAGAGTTTCTGTTATGTGTTATTTTTTTTAAGAGTTTTTTAAGAGTGAAGCATGAGGTTGGTTTGAGAACAGGTACATGTTAAATGTTTTATATAGCTGTACTCTTTCAGCATTTAATATACTAATGCTATTTTAAAGCATTGTGTTACCAAGTTGAAACTTATTTACTTAAATAGCCAAGTTTCCAGTAGGCCTACTAAAAATATTTAAGTTGCGATAACATGGTAATTTTAAGCAAAATGTATGAATTAGCTTACTCATATATTCAAGTTAAGATCAATTAAAATGTATGTGTTCAAAATAAAAAATCTGCCAGTTCAGCTTACTTCAAATACCTCAATTTTTTTGAGTGTTGCCAACTTATTCGGGTTTACATTGCAGTTTAATGGCGCAGGCATTTGAAGGAATCTCTATTGTCACCATGAGTACTCACGTACAACAACCACAACCCAATAACGCATGGTATTCACAACATAAGTCCTGCTTTGATGTAATATTACACTGTTTATTTTTGAATGAGAGTCGACTGTCTCTAGATGATATAACATAAATAAGGGATATCATTTATTCTGATGATTCATCTGCAACATCTCTGTCCAACACCCTACACTACTCCCTGGGAAATTGATCGGCCATTTCTAAGAAAAGAAGGCTTGAGAGTTGACATGTCATTGAATCCCCCTGTGCCCATGGTCTTAAATCCTGATTGCACATTGAGGCGCTTATCTCTCACACAGTACCCACCACCGAATCCTTCTGCCTCCCTCCACAATGAGTTCTTATAGAGCTCGGGCTTAAGGGTGATGCCACACCATGCTTCTAATTACTGATCTTAGGTCAGCTTTGATGTTAAATGCTCTTTATGGTTTAAAAGTCACTGTCAAAACGAACTGACTCTGAGACGCATTCATTCAGCCGTGATCCCTTATGACTTAGGTGTGGTTTCGCCACACCAGGCAAACTTACCAGCTCCACCAGTCACACTGGGGAAATTTTGCAGGCAAAAAAGGTAAATTGTTCATTGTCAATAGTGTAGCAATATATGAATCACAGCTCACAGAGAAGTCACTTTCAAATCAAGCAACTTTCTGTTGGTAAACGTGGACAATTTGTTTGACCAACTGGAAAACAAGTTAAATCTGTGTTAGGATTTTTTTCGACCAATCGAAACTCCCGATCTCATGAATTCAGAAATGGCCTTATTTTGCCCGCAAACTTTCACAGAGCAATGGTAATTGTGATTGCACCTTGACTGTCTGAGAGAGTAAATGTTAATACTAATTCTCTGAGAATCGAAAAGTTCACAACACAATTTATAACCACGACACAGATTAACCATGATGATGAACTATAAAAAACATTGATAGCCAATTCGAATCAGCCCCGACTTTAAAGGTAATGGCTGCATTTCGCCCATAAAATTTCTGTTTTATCTTTATGTATTCACAAAGGGTGTTGGCATTTTTAAGTGCCCCATTAATTATATCTACATAAAATGCCATCACTCTTCATTTAATTAATAGATTGCATTTATTTTTGCTGTATTTTATAACCGCAGTTGTTCCGTAAGTTTCTGTTCTGACGGGACTTTTACCCACCAACTGCATGGCTAATAGAGAAATAAATACAAATTATTTATTCTTATTACCAGCCCAATGCGTTAACATTGACTAAACCAATGCATACAGTAAGTCTGGGGGCGTTCTGTTTTGTGAAGATTATCTGTTTGTCTGACCAATTGCAGATGGAGGGAGTGTTCAGGGGGAAACCTGTTTGAAATCATTTGTTTGGGTGATGCTATAGTGGTACAGAATGGACACACTTACAGTTAAAAAGAATATCAGGAAAATAGAAAAGCATAATATTTTTTTCATAGTACATGCTATATGATCTTGGGAACTCAATCTGTGGAATGGTGGTTTGTCCAGTAGGATGGAGAACACAGCTCCTTTAGCAGCTGTTCATGTACATTTTATGTGAAATGTGTTCAATTTCTTACCTGGCTGAGTTCAATCACTTCAGGTTTTGTGACGTAACCATTCTTGTCCACATCAAACAGTGAGAAAGCCCACTCCAGCTTCGAGGTGGACTTGCCTGAAGAGGTCATGTGAAGAGCAACAACATACTCCTGAAAATCTAATGTTCCATCATCATTGGCATCAAAGGACCGAAAAACGTGTTGGGCATAGGCCTTGGCATCACTTTCGGGGAAGAATTTACCGTAGATCTCCTCAAACTGTTGTGGTGTGATGCGAGCTGAAGGACACTGCTTCTGGAAGTTATCGTACCACTGGGTGATCTCAGCTTCAGAGAACCTGGTGGTCAGCTTGAGGTCATCCAGGATCTCTCTGGGAATCCCTCCACTCTGTGCGTTTCCCATGGCTTCTCTTTGATTAATACAGAGGAAATTGATGCCCTAACAAAGGCTTGTAATTGTGTCCCTGGTAAGGATTAGATGGGATGTTAGTAAGTCAGGGTATATCCGGTCAAAACTGTAAATTAGCAAGTGTGAAGTGTCAAGTGTGGGTCATATTTCACACCAACATTTTTTTTAAATTTGTCATAATGCCATAATACATCATTCAAAAATACAACATCTTCCTAAAAAATATGGCATATATATAGGCCCTTTCCCAAATGGCACACTTATGCACTTTCGGTCTTACAATGACTGCCGTGTACGTGTGTTAAGTCCATGAGACCGTAGGGTGTTCCATGTGTCACTTTATGTTTCAGAAGGGTGCTCTTGAGTGTCCCCTTTGCGGTCGATTGCCCTTGTTGCGCACTTTTGCCAAGCCCACAGTGAAGCCGCAGATGACTTCTACCCAACAGTCAAAGCAGTGTTACGTCACGAAAGTGCGTATTCTTAAGTGTTTAGGGTGCCATTTGGGACAGGGCCAGTGTGCGATTTAAGATTTAACCATTGATAGTCTAGACAATCCCTTCATTTTTAACATCTTGACCTAGTCATGTTTATTACACTTGAGTATCTTTTTCCTAATGAGCCTACTGCGTTTCAGAAAATGGAGGGTTTGGGGAAGTTTCACTCAAAAAGACTGAAACATAATTTCAGAACGGTTGTGCTACAAATAATCCTTATCTATCAGTTTGACTGAGTGAGCTGTACAATTTCCTTCATGTTCTATTTTTAGAAACCAGGAGAATAACAATTCTTGGTATTTTAATGTGACATGGTGGTATTACAAAAATATCTATCACAAGAGCTATTTTCAGTCGCTGTATTCTTTTCCTCTTGGTCATTTTTTCTTTTTCCCTTTTTATTCCACTGTATTCAACCTACTTCGCATTTGTGGTCTGCTCTCCCATTTTAATTTACAATATATCCCATGAATAATTCACTGGAATGCACTAAGTATCTTGTTTCTCTCCCCAAATCCTCACCCCTGATAGCACACGTACATCACGGACACGTCTATTTGATGTCTACATTTACATCTGCAAGAGTGTTTGCTCATCTGCAATATAAAAATAATAATAATAATTCGTTACATTTATATAGCGCTTTTCTGTGTACTCAAAGCGCTTTACATTGAAGGGGGAATCTCCTCAACCGCCACCAATGTGCAGCATGCACCTGGATGATGCGACGGCAGCCAAATTGCGCCAGAACGCCCACCACACACCAGCTTATTGGTGGAGAGGAGATTTTTAATGACCACAGAGAGTCAGGACCTCGGTTTTAACGTCTCATCCGAAGGACGGTGCTTTTTTGACAGTATAGTGTCCCCATCTGGGGCGTTAGGACCCACACAGACTACAGGGTCAGCGCCCCCTGCTGGCCTTACTAACACCTCTTCCAGCAGCAACCTGGTTTTCTCAGGAGGTCTCCCATCCAGGTACTAACCAGGCTCAGCCGTGCTTAGCTTCAGTGGGCAACCATTCTTGGGCAACAGGGTGATATGGCTGCTGGCTATATAATATGACATATAATATGTCTCTAGACACTTCCTGTCAGATGTTAAATAAACATTTAGAAAATGTCTTTAAAGGGATACGCCACCCAAAAATGAAAATTCTGTCATCATTTACTCACCCTCCAGTTGTTGCAACCCTGTATGAGTTTCTTTCTTCTGCTGAACACAAAGAAAGATATTTTGAAGAACGATTGGAACCAAACGGTTGTTTGGCACCATTGACTTCCATAGTAGAAAAAAAAAATACCATGGAAGTCAATGGTGCCAAAGTTCCAATCATTCTTTAAAATATCTTCCTTTGTGTTCAGCAGAAGAAAGAAACTCATACAGGTTTGCAACAACTTGAGGGTGAGTAAATGATGAAATAATTTTGGGTGGAGTATCCCTTTAAGATGTAGAAGCCTTATTAGTGGCTGTTTCTGTGGGCCGCCATACTACATTAGCAGTCTGCCATATTGGAACGCTCAAAGCCGGTCTGTGAATATTTGAGTGCAAGTTGGCTGTGAACATCTATATTTGCAATAGATTTCAGCAGATGATTTTGCTAAACTAACACAATACAAGAAGGCGGCGTCAGCTAACACGACATTAAAAGGTTTCCACAGTATAAAAACCTGTAATATTGAGTAAATACTGTGCATATAAAAACACAAACAAACACATTATAATATTAATAATACTAATAATAATTCATTACATTTAAATATAGCGCTTTACATAGAAGGGGGAATCTCCTCAACCGCCACCATGTGCAGCACACCAGCTTATTGGTGGAGAGAAGACAGAGTTATGAAGCCAATGAGTATATATATATATATATGTGGGGATGATTAGGCGGCCATGATGGACAGAGGCCACTGGGCAAATTTGGCTGGGATTTTTTGTGACCACAGAGAGTCAGGACCTCGGTTTAACGTCTCACCCGAAGGACGGTGCTCTTTGACAGTATAGTGTCCCCGTCACTTTAATGGGGCATTAGGACCCACACAGACCACAGGGTGAGCGCCCCCTGCTGGCCTCACTAACACCTCTTCCAGCAGCAACCTGGTTTTCCCAGGAGGTCTCCCATCCAGGTACTGATCAGGCTCAACCCTGTTTGGTTTCAGTGGGCAACCAGTCTTTGGCTACAGGGTGATATGGCTGCTGGCGGATTATCATCTGTGAAAGATTATCCCATTTCTTCGGGAATTTAAATCTTGGCGGATTCACAACCAGAAGCTGTGCACTGTTGTGGCATCATTGATTCTTAGTGTGAGTGACGAAATGCCAGTTTTGGGGAGTAAGTTACATAATATGTAACACCGTTACAAATAATAAAAGTAAACTGTGTAAAATAAATGTAACTGTAATCAATCGTTTATTAAAGCTATGCTATTCTGATGCTTTTGGTTCTCTTGTTTGAAATTGCAGCGCTATTTTTTAAATTTGCACAAATGTTCGAATTTGAAGCCTGGGTTAAATGAAAATGATTAACAGTTGAAAACATCTGTTAGAAATTTAGAAAAGTAATCAAAAGTAATCAGTTACATTACTTTAATAAAGTAATTAAAATAGTTACTCTACTTATTACATTTTAAATAGGGTAAATTGTAATCTGTAACCTATTACATTTCCATAGTAATCTTCCCAACACTGCGAAACGCTGACCTTTCCAATATGGCGGATGTGCCAACGTGTCTGGAGCGGTCGAATGTGGCATCTACGTATACATAGCTATGGTTATTTTTGCTTGAAGAACTTTACAAATTGTAACTTATACAAATAATGGTTGACTTTTTTGTGCATTTGTGAACTATTAACAACATTTTTTAGTCAGTGGCTATGCCTTACAAGTCATTAAATATGAAAGTGTCCTAATGAACTGCAGTAAACAAAAAACAGTTTAGTCTATGCATTTTCGCCTAAACTATTTTACAGATTTTGCCTGATATAAGATCCTTCCATAGCTTTATTTATTGTGCACAGAGCTCATAAAAAAAAATGACTGTAATAAAATGAACTCAGGACTCAAGGATATAAGAAGTTCTATGGAGTGAGCCACTGACTGGGATGCTTTGACAAGTGTTTAATGTGGTAATATAATGATTCATAAATGTGCAACTCTTATCATGGTACTCTGAGAGATCAATATATATGTGTGTGAAATTAAATATAAATAAATAGAAAACAACATGCTTACCTGTGTGGTTCAAGGATGAAGAATCACAGGGCAAGTAATCAAGGTGGAGTGTGGAGGAGTAATGATGCCGTGTTGAAGGAGGTGGCTACCTCTCCATACTGGGTTAAGTCAATTACACAAGATTGCACAAGGCTCAGACAGAAAGAGATTTACATTTCATAATGCACAGTTTCTGTTCCGTTCTTTTTAACCCCATATTCAATGTCACTGTATCAGCTAAAAGGCTCTGACACTGATTGTTTTATGATTTGATTTTTGTAGTTTTTTATTTGTGGTATTGGTTGCTTTATTTTAACAATACCATGGCTGAGATTGCCATCTTTAAATACAATATGTACTTTCACAGTAATATCCTCAAGGGGTGCATAGAGATCAACCATTAGTGTCTAGAGGGATTTCCGTTCAGATCTTCATAAATCTCATTAAACTAAGTGGTGATGGTCTTCTCCTCTTTGTTTGCTGCCCAGATTTACAGCATCTTGATGTACTTTAGTGACCTTTGAAATAAAAACTGTTGATGCAGTTATAAAAAGACAATTACATTTAAAGCAGCTATAAAAAGACAAAAATGTTTACTTGAAATTCTCATTTGATGCATCGTTATTAGGTTATTAATGATTAAAAACATTTATTTATTTAGGGGTGAATGCAGGTAAACTGGAACTTTTTGCCATTTAGATGACTGGGAAAAAATGTCACAGTTGTCCTGAATTGATTAATTCATTTATTAAATTTGAATGTTGAATATCTGCTCACTTGAATACAGCCCCAGGCAAGCCTTTTTTATTGAGGTTTGTATTTATTTATTGGAAGGATGATAGCAGTCGTATAAAGGGCGATTTATGTATTTTAAAACAGAAAGAGAAAACCAAAGTGCTTCAAAACGCTCCAATTTAAATGTTGCCCATTGACATTCTATACAAGCTGTCCTTATTTTTAATCTGTATCCTTCTCCAACATTAAGTTTATCTTCGCTCCTTTTAAAGCGTTGGATTTTATCTGGGTCATAAATACATCCTGACAGTCTGGTTCTGATCAGCTTACTGTCCCTAGTCTACCTCGCCCTGCCTACGATAATGTCCCCATACCAGACAATCCCTCAACATTTGCTCTATAAAGAGAGAAATAAACAGGAGTTGTTTAAGGAGGGAAAGAACAACAACACGTGACAGGGAAATGAATGCCAAGCTTCTGGACACAGGTAATTTAATGACTGGTATACAGTTAATTACGTCTTCCTATACTTGATTAAACCCACATAATGTCAATTTACTGTATTACAATTTACTTTAATGTCACAAGATTTAACACAGGGAATCCTATTGTGACTAGTTGTGACTTAAATGCCCGGCCTAATCCTGGCTCAATCTAAGCCCTGTCTATGAAACCAGGCTTTAAATTGTTAAAAGTGTTGTAGTAGCTTAAAATTGTTGGTTTGTAGCTTCCATAAATGAAAGAAGGGGAAAAAACAGGGTAACACTGTACCATAAGGTTCCATTAGTTAATGTTATAGTTAATGCATTAATTAACATTGACTAACAATGAACAATACATGTGTTACAGTATTGATTAACCTTTGTTAATGTTACTTATTAATGAAATTCTATTCAAGTTCTGATTGATTTGTTCAATGTAAGGTTCTCAGCCAATTGTTTTCAAATATCAATTACCATTTTCCTTTAGTATAACCACGACACATCCAAATGAATACACTATAGGTGCTTCTCAATATCCCTCCTCGTTTCCTCGCTCCTCTGTCCTATGACCTGGAAACCAATCGAGGACATCTCAATTCTCTAAGTGCACCGCGAGGAGGCGAGGAACAAGGAGTGAGGAAGCTTCCAGAGGAGTTATGAGCGAGGATGCACATGTGTATCCTATGCGGAAGTCTTTCTTGTCGAGAAACCTGCACACGTATAAATTCTCCTCCCCCTTGACATCTGTCACAATCATTTTAATTTATGCTTTACCTTAAAAGCATTGCGGCAAAAGGGCGGCAGTGGCTCAGTGGTTCATGTAGGTTGTCTACAAACCGAAAGGTTGGTGGTTCAATCCCTGGTTCCACCTGACCAAGTGTCGAGGTGTCCATGAGCAAGACACCTAACCCCAGCTGCTCCCGACGAGCTGGATTGCGCCTTGCATGGCTGACACCGCTGTCGGTGTTGAATGAGTGAGTGAGTGAGTGAGTGAATGGGTGAATGTGAGGCAAAATGTAAAGCGCTTTGGTGGCCATTGGGTCTGTGAAAGTGCTATATAAATGCAGTTCATATTTCACACATATATCAACAGGGCATCGTGCTTTATGTTTATTATTTCTTAATTTCTTAAATAACCAAACTTCAACAATGTAAGGGCAGATCCATCAGTGAAGTGAAGCTCGAGTGATCAAGAATATTCCACTAAATAAGCTTTCCTTCGATTTCTCCATCCTCATTTTCTGTCCTTGCAGCATTCCCTCGCATCCTAGAGGGGGTGGAGCAGAGATGCGAGGAAAGAAAGCGAGGATGCACAAATAAGAATTGAGAAGCACCCAAAATCTCTGCATGCTATGCCAATTCTTACCTTCCAACTCCCCAGCACCACTTGCCTATAGATCTGCTACAGGGTTTTTTTTCTCTCTTTAGCAGCAGCATGTTTTCATTCATTTTATGTTCAGAGCATTTAGCTCATACTTGCTCTGCAGCAGCAGCGTAGCATATCTAGTCCGCCAAGACCAAAACTATGTACATTCTTACATTGATAAATGTTTTACAAACTATCCTAAGAGTTGTCATGACTGAAATAAAACTATGTATTGTTAGTTCATGTTAGCTCAGGTCTAATAAATAATATAAACAAATACAACTTTTGCATAACAATGTAGTAGTAAATGGTGAAATTAATAATAACTAAAATTAAGAAATATTTAAGAAATATTTTTCAATGTTACCTCTTGTTAAATAATGTTAGTTAATGGTACCTTACTGTAAAGTGTTACCCAATAACTTCAGTAAAAGTGCTAAATGGAAAAACACGTTTTTATAGTTTTAAATTAGGCATTAATACACTCTAAAAAAAGTTGCAGCCTTAAAGGTACAATATGTAAGAATTTAGTAAATATAAAAAAAAAACACTTGCACAGTGTTATATATTTTTTTCAAGTATGTACTTACATTATCCTAAATGTTTCCAAGAACAATTTTAAATAGTGCCCGTCCCTTGTCACTTGTCGCAATATTTGTATTATCCCTGGTTTCCGCCTGTACTGCCATAGTAACCATGGCGACAGATGTGGACAACTGCGTAATGTTTAGCGGCACGCTGTTGTTGTTTCGTTCAAACATTATGGATTATGGCAAGCAGACTTTGGGACAAAAGGAGAAATAAAACGATCAATATCGGCGTGGCCTTTTCGAGATGCCGAGAGCTTAGCGGCAAACTTCGATTTGACAGCGCAGCTCTTGCATGTACTTTATTAAACAGGTGAGCAAATGTACATAAAACAAATCAATGTTATATAGCTCAACATGATTAAATGTTAGAATATGATCAGTATGTTATTCTAATGTTGATCTAGCTTACTGCTAGTCTCATATAGCCAACAAACCAACACATAGAATAACATTAACTTTCAACACACTCAAATGCTGTTTAGTGTGATAGTGTAACGTTAGACCAAGTGAAACAGCGCTGCGTTACCTCACAAGTTTAATTTGTCAAATAAACTGAGACTGTGGGAGTAGTAATTCAACACTTGCGGGTTGTTAGGTAGAATTAACTGTCCTCATTCCTTTATATCCGCGGGGGTCACGTGTGGCGCTGACATCTGTCTCTCATTAACAATCGCGCCCTGCTTCATACCACAGTCATGTTAAACATGAATGTTTTCAGTCATCCATAAACACTACTAGATCCATCGGCATGACGACGAGCTCCATGATTCCGCTTATCACTGCATCATCAATCTACTCCTTTGTTATTGTAAGAGGTTAACGACCCCTAGCGGTGAAAAAATTACATATTGTAGCTTTAAATGTTTAAGTACAATTATCTTGGATGTTTAAGTCATTTCAACTTACATTAAACTGACTTTAAACGAATTGAATCTTGTATAACTTGTCAAAAATAAATAATAATAAATAGTTGAAAATTGCTTGTTGTCATAATTTATTAATCATATCATTTTTTTAGTGTGAACATAAAACGTTCTTTTTTTGTGTAAAATCAAATTGATGGAAACTGTCGAAATAGCAGAATCATATGAAATGTCCTGCGTTGTGAAAAATTAGTCAGTTTAAAACTATATAAATTATAATTATTGTGCATGTCGTTTTCTTGAGCTGATATGGAGACCATTTTTCAAAGTTTAATCCCAAGAATAGCAGGCAGGATTTCCTTCCAAAGTGGTACAGCATGCAGTCAATCGGGTTATCTTCTTACTAGGGCGTTTGCCTAAAAAATGGCCATAAAATGAATTATAATCTGTACAAAAGATTTTTGAAGATGTTTAATCTCACAGATTCAAATCTTTTTGAAAGGAGGTGGTTATTTGACCTTTGGGGTCTACTGTAAACGATTTCCAGCTCATCCAAGACAATTGTTTTTTCACAACTCGTTTGCTCTTACATTACATCAATGTACTAATTTAGCACTATGAAAATTGCATTACTATCATTGATTTGTATTTGAATCTCTTTTCCCAAAGAGTAGGCTTACTTTTCTCACATCAAGTGCAAATCTTCCTTATCACTCCAGTCTGTACCACACAGAATATGCTACTTTTAGATCACATGTGCTAATAAGTCCCAATCCCATTTAGAAGGCTTAAAACAAGAAAAGCCCTCAGAGATCAAGTGCAAAACAGGAAAATGCCCTAGATCTAAATAAAGCTAACCGTAAGCTTCTTTTTTTGTTTCCTGGAAACACTTAAGAGGCAGAGAAGAAAGTTGATCTACTTGATATTGCATTAAAAAAACAAAACAATAATAATGCAGTCTTATATTCATTCAATTTAAATTGTTTTTGTTTGATTTTTTTATATTTATTTTTTAATTTGCTTATTTGTAAATCAATTTTGTCTGTCATACCATCTATAGCAAAGATCAATATAAAGAGAAAGCAATTAAAAAAAAATACTAAAACCGCTTTTAATTAGTCAAAACTGATATTTTTAGTCATGCAAAAGCCATGTAACCACTAGCAACTTTTGCCATATCATGAAATGTTCATGTTTGTCTCCACCTAGAGATCATATGATGTACTGCAAATGATTGTGCACAGATAACGATTTGCTGTCTAAATAGGCCAGGCGACTTGAACATGTTCATTTAACACTGTAAAAAAAGTTGCTGCCTTAAATTTTGAAGTACAATCAACTTGGGTGTTTAAGTCATTTCGACTTCAATTACATTAACTGACTTAAAAAATGAGTTGAATCTTGTAATAACATAAAAAGGTTGAAAATTGTTTAACTTATTTTGATAAGTTCAAGCAATGTAAAAACATATTTTGTCATAACTTAGAGATCATATATTTTTTTACAGTGTAAACAATACTGACAATTTGCCCAAATATCAATCAAGATACATTTTGTGTACATGTTCAATTAACATTTTTTTTCATAATTAAAAAAATAAAATAAAACACACTTTACAGAGAATAAACACAGCTCTTGGCCATGGATTACAAAAACAACAGATAAAACATGTTAAAAATACATTGCATACATGTTAACACTAGGGTAAAGTTGAAGATTCTTGTAACCTTTTAGTAACATTCTTTCTGACCTTTGTTGTACAGTTACTGAATAAACTACAATTGTAGTATTATATTAAATCATCTTTATATAAAAAGTACAATAGAGGCAAAATGTTATTCACTTATCTATAACTGCTATTTACCTAAGCAGGGTGTAAGGTCAGGATATTTTTTTTATTTTTTTACTTTTTTACTTTGAATCTCCATGTCTAAATCTGCAAGGCACAAAAAAATGAGTCTTTTATATGTAAAAAATAGAAATTAGAAATAAAACGTCAGCAGCATCACTGTCAAAAAGTCAGGGCCCTCTGTGAACACGAAGTGTAGGCCTATATATCTTCCTGCTGAGGTTTCGGGCCAAGCGATCCACGGCATTGCCAATTCCGCTCAGATCCTTTTGATTTGCCATACCCTCAATGTTGCCACTATACCACATGACCCAACCACCAAGTGACATCAGTACCAAGACAGCCCCAGTGTAGACAAGAAGGTCCCCAAAATCTCTCCCCTTCATTTTCAGTGGCACAAACAGCCCCATAAACAGGGCCGTAAAGCCAAAAAGGTCGAAAATAACAGCAAAGCCCAGGGCCACTTTGCAGTGTTTGAGACCGACACGTGCCATGGGAACTGTTGGAGACAAATATACAAAAATATATATTGTTGTAACATATAAATTAAGGCATTTATAAACTAAATGTAATAATATATAATAGCAGTGTAAAACTGCACACTGCAAATAATAAAAAGATGATGCAATAAGCGAAATGAAGCCAGATACAGAAATTGTGTTTCTGGCTTCATTTTGCTTAATGTGTCATCCTTTTATAATGTCCACTTGATGTCCAGTTGTGTAAAATCCTCAACCCAGTCTAAACTATTAACTTTAAAGCGACCAACATAACATAGGCTACCTCCAACAACTTTCGTCCATATTTTTTTTTATGTTCCCAGAAAGACCACGTGTGATCAACACTCATAAACAAGACAGTCGTATCTACTCACAAACAGTTCACAAACACAGAAGACGTGCATCGATCATTATTCAATAAACTGACCTTAATTCTCGATATCTTCACTTCACTTCACGAATATTAAATATTGAATCTCTTTTCAGGTGTATGAGTCAGGTATGGAGTGTATACCTGTGTGAAGCTGCTTCCGGACCCTCCCAGCCAGGCATGTTGATATTTGACACCACCGGAATCGGCCATTTCAAACAAGTTAAAAAGTTTTTACGCTGTCATCACATCAACGACTTCTTACACTGTTTGATTGAGATCCCCTTTTTATGGATTATTAATTTACAGTAAATAACAATAATTGGGGGAACTAAGAACTATGTTAACTGTAATAGGCGCTCTGGACCGCACTATCTATGCTGAAAAATATAGCCTATAAGTACAGTGGACTACAACTATCTCTTGTAGCCTACATTTGGTGCGTTCAAGTCCTCCTGGGAATTTCGTATTTACGAGTTGGGAAGTCGTGTTTACGACGTCAGGTGCGTTCAAGTCACCTAGTTGGAGCAAGATGACGGTGTACTGTTTAATAATATAATATTATATATAATATTATATTGTTATAATATTATAATGCTATTACATTGTGTGCAGGGAATCAGTTTATTTTATTATGTAGATAAAAAAGCATGACAATGTGACTGCTGCCTATACCTATTGTGGTAGGCCGACTTCGCCAGGTTGCTCACTGACACGCACATAAAGATCGGGGTTTAATGAAAATCCCGAGCGGGCTTCCCACTGGTATTTACAACTTTGCTGTGGCGTTCATGTGCGTTAAACTCATAAAATTACGATCTTTTCGACACAATTTGAACGCACAAATTGATCATATTGGCAAGATTACAGGAATCAAAGTAAGCAACCAAAACTCTTTAAAATTTTAAAAATAAAAAAATCGGATCTGTCGTGTGCGTGTAGACTTTCAGCGCGCCGTACATATGATTTTTAAGTGATCCGGATAATCTCGCTCCACAGACAATGGTTCAGTCAGTCAATCTAATGATGCAGCGATCAACACAGACGCACAACAACAAAAAAGAGCCAATCAACAGCCGGACGCTTCAATCCCGTCTGCGGTTTAGCTAACGAGGTCCTTGAAGTTGCATATTTGTAAATACACAAGTTTATTAACCGTCACATGCGCTTAATGTATCTTGCAATTTATTGGAACTAATTATGCGAATTAATATATCCAAAGCTAATTTAAATATACTTGCATGCCTTTTATTAGCAGAAACATGTAATGTATGAAACGGTCATCCGTTGCCCTGTTTGACAGGACGAGAGAGACACAAGCAAATTAACTACTGTTTAATTAACTACTTGTTAATGGTTATGCCTAATTAACTACTTAGTCGTCCTTGGTTGTTATTAATTGCAGCACGCCCTGTGCTGTGTCGTGCATTTCTGCTCTTTAGAAAGTTTAGTATCGGTTTTTGTGAGCATTTGGATTCGTGTTTTTGAGAGAGTTGATGTTGGGTTCAGTTTTGCGAATGTATCAGCCAGATCCATGTCACCTGAATCATGACTGAGGCACAGAGAAGCACGGAGAACTACAGAGGTCAGACTTAATTAGTTTAAAAAGCTTTTAAACTGGATAAAATCCTTTTCTTTTTGGTAAATCCAGTTTTAGATGGTTTACGACGGCGTTGGGACGTGGAGCTGGTTTATTCTAGCTAGTCTATTAGCTGGTTGTCTTGCCACCATGTTTCACACACCTGTTTGACAAACTAATAAGCGATTTATTGCTGTTTTAACCCTCTAAAGCCTGACATTAAAAAAAAAATAATAGACTGAAAACTCTGGTAGATATGTGTTTTGTATTATACTTGATATCAGGCTTTTATGATTCATATATAGGGAGAATATGAGCTCGCATTCAATAAGAGAAAAAACACCCAAATTGTATTCAAAGACACTAAAAAAGTGCTGTTGCTTTTATTTATATTATCAAAAAAGTCAAATGAAATTATGTTGGCATCTAATGTAAGTCAATAAGCTCTTTATAACAGTTTAGCAGACGGTACATACGTAAAATAAATATTCCTCAAAATCATATTTCATAGTTAAATTTTAACATGATTTTTCTCAAATTATGCATGGATAATCAAGGAAAACTAAGTTACTTCAGTCCAGAAAATTTTCATCTAACTTACTAACAATATACAAGTTATTCCTCTGTTTAATCAGTTAAGATTTCACAGCAAAAAGTGATTGTGTATTACCACAATCTGAAAGGTGGACATTTTTAGAATTATACTAAAAAGCCTTTCACTCGCTAAAAGTATGAATTATCAATCAGAGGGCAGAAGGCATGTAGTAAATTGTGTAAAAACAAAATAGGATACTGTAGGATTTATAGGGTTAAGATTGGAGCAGCAAATAGCCAGTTTGGACCAGCTACCATCCATTTGATTAATAAGGTCCTATTTGTCTTGATCCTGTTTAAAGGTTTGAAGAACGAAGATGGGTATGAAATCTCCATCCCCTGTGAGGACAACACCCTGGACGAGTCTGGTTTCTATAATCAAAGTGACCACACCTTCGATGGTATTTACTCCAGCCGTGTTGTGACAGAGTAACATGTTTGATTATCACAATTGAGCTCTACACTTTATTATGTTCTACAAATCAATGCTTCTGTAGAGTCGGCCTCAGGTCAGGTTCCTCCTTGCAGTCCGTACCTTCTGATTACCAGCCTCAGAGCACAACTGCAGATTTCTCTGGAAAAGAACTCCTGGCTCCAAAAACGCATCGAAGATCTGGAGGAGGAGAGGGACTTCCTGCGCTGCCAACTTGACAGATTCATTTTCAACACCAAGAGTCAGGAGAGCAATGGCTCAATGGGGAAAGGTAGTTTTAAATTGTACTTGTGCAAAGTGGTGTCTTGTAATGTAATAATCCTGTTTTATGATTTAGTGTTATCTTTATTCTAATCTGTTATGTAAGAAACTGAAGCAGAGGCCCTGCAGCAACAAACCAGTCAGAAGCAGCCCACCAATCTGAAGCCCTCCACCCGGAAAACACCCACTCCTTCATCACCCATGATGACACGCTCTGGAAAAATCCCTGCACGCAACCAAAAGCGCAGCAGAAAACACAGCTAAATAGATTTTACTACTACTTTTCCCCACCTCAATTCAAATTAAAAATCAATCGCGATCTCACTGTTGCTTTATGCTTCTGTAACAGTGTTATTTCAGTATAATTTATATACTATTATAGTTTTTTTTCATATTTTGAATTCGATTTTATTTTGTATGTTTTTCTGTTTTTAATTTGAAAGTTTTAGTAGTTTTGTATTTTTGTAATTTAAAAAAAAATGTATTAAGTTTTTGTTTCAGTTTATTTGGTTTTTAGTTATTTTAGTACTTCAACTGAAACTAAATGAAAATGAGAAATGTTGCTTTGGCTACTAGCTGGAATCTATGGAGCCCCTAAAGGGACATGGTGAAGGAAAAAATATGAGATGGGAAATAATTTCTCTCACAAATGTTGTGCGTTCCCCCAAGAAAATGTGCTTTCGCTTGCAAAATGTTTACATTCCCTTGAGAAACTTTGCGTTTGACCACAAACAACACAAATGTTTTTCGAGAGTTTCTCAGGGGAACGTAAAAGTTTTGTGAGGGAATGCAAAAGCATTGAAATGTATATATTTTTCCTCTCATCACATATTTTTCCCATCACCATGCTACCATTTTCTTTGTAGAAATTAAATAAGTTTAAGGTTTTTTTTTCATATTTTATTTTAATTTAGTTCGTTTATTTTATTTTTGAAGTCATGAAGATGTTTTTTTATGGTTTTAGTTTTAAAGATAATAGCCCTGATCTGTAATGATAAATTTGATTTAAATTGGATAAATAAATTAGAAAATTGTGTGTGTGTATATATATATATATATATATATATATATATATATATATATATATATATATATATATATATATATATATATATATATATATATATATATATAATTAACTTTTTGTTGTTCACCTCAGATCAAGAAGCAGAGGAGGTGATTGAGGAGGAAGAGTATATAGCGGAGGAAGATTATGTGGAGGAGCAGGTTGTTACAGATGATGATGGTGACGATTCAGATAGTAAAAGCTTACAAAAGAACCGTTCAGGCAGGCTGAATGGCCAGACGAGAGTGAAAAGACGACGTGTTTTTCGCTTTGCGCGAAGCATGGAAAGACAAAGAGGTAAGAAAGTCTCTATATTCTTCAAAGCAACTCTCTATATTTCCAAACAGAAGTTTGATTATTATGGCAACTTTGTTTACAGTCAAAGACCCTGCAGGCGTTCTGCTTCGCTACAATAAGATCCTTGTGACTTATCAGAAGTTGAAGAGCATGTCTAGAGCATTCCAGGTCCATGGGGTTGACCGAAACACGGTGGCCTCCACCACTCCTATAGCTGAAATGCTTTTGGTCGCTCCTGAGAAGGTGTCTGAGGTTGGGGAGTTTGATTCGTCCAAAGAGAAGCTTCTGGATTATGCGAGGCGCTGCTATAAAGCTCTTGATGAGGACGCTCACGCTAAGGTGCAGGCCTTGAAGAAGAACAACTTCTTGCTGCCCATTTCATACAGGTTCAGGCACTGAATATTCGCTCTCTCTCTCTGTGTCTTCCCATCCCTTCCCTACCTTCTACACATTTGGAATGAAAAACCCAACTCTGTCCCAGTAAATGTTGGTAATTATTCAGTTAAAGTGTGTAGACTGAAAGAATTGCATGTTGAGTAAGCATTTGGACCAATAATGTACAGTTTTGAAAGTTTTTGGTAAAAACAAAGGGGAGAAGAACATTTGTGAGGTAAATAGTCAGCCACCAAATTTAAAAGGTTGTCTGTCTTTATTTTGTCTTTATGTTTGAAAATCTCACCCCTTAAATGTAAAGGACTTGTCTTGTTTGAGTTTATAAGTTGGGGATCACATAAGGTACCTCTTCTCTTTAATATCCTGACCCTTGTGATCACATTTGGACGATATGAGTCAGGCTAAAGATTATTGAATACAAATAAAGTTCTCAGCTTGCAGCCATCTAAAAAAAAAAAAAAACAGAAAAGAAAAAAATTGCGTTCCTAAATCATCTTTATTCTTTCTTTCTTAAATTTTCCTTACTAATACGTTTTGCTATCAAATGATAAAGGAACACATTATGCTTTAATATGCGTGGATTTTTTTCCATACATAGTCTAGTGAAGAGAAAAACAGAAAAAAACCCCCCCAGAATAGTATCTATGCTGTGTTCAACATCTGTTAATCATTGAAATCACTTGGGTAGAAGTGTATTGATGCCTTATTAAAATCAGTACAAATTGTTTTTGTAATTGACAAAAGGGGAAAGTTCATTATGAATATATACGAGGTATTTGATATCAGAGACATTGTTTACATTTGTGCAATTTTGTACACTTTTGGGTGCCAATGTGAGATTATAAAGCAAACCATAAATGTCAAAGATTGTTTGATTAAAAATATAATTTATGAGAAAAAGGCTTGTTCATTATTCTAACTAGTTCATAACCCTCCTTTGTTGTGCCTGTATAATATTAAAGCAAATGCTAAAACAGTGTTTATACTTTGCAACATCCGTTTAATGGCTTAAATGGCGTTTTGTTGTTGATTATCTATTATTTTTTCTTTTGTATTATGACTTCATTTCAAAACTGTACCCTGCCGTTATTAAACATTTCCAATATTGTATGAAAGAACGCATCTTTCAGTCATTTACAGCGAGAAATCCCCTTCACTCTTTTTAAAGAGAAAATTGCACATCTCAGATAATCAAAGCTAAACTGCGAAGTGGAAGATTGATGGAGGTTTGGAGGATTAAAAAAGTGGATGAAAATGGGAGAAAAAAAAAACACTTTTACTCCTGGTCAATAGGGGCGCACAGCTTCATTTCCCTTATTCAGAGTGACTTTTGGGGCTGTGAAGAAACGATCAGCATCCGCCAACGCGGAATGAGCGGTTAGCTTCCTCAGCCGAGACGGGTTAGACTTCAACACAGTAAATAATGACAACTTACAGCATTTGACTATCAAAGAGACTATCTAAAAGAGAAAATATTACTAGCTAAGGGGTTTAATCATCTGTATTGCCGACGGGAGCCTTTCATTTTCACCCTGCGGTGGTTTGAGTTAGCATTAGCAGCTAACAACCCTCTAAAGCAAAGCGTGTATTTCTCTCCACGAATTTAAGTGCATTTTTGGAAACTATATATGCTGGTGTAACATTTTAAAACATCTGCATTTTTATAGTCCGTCCCTTGAAATTGCGTGCGACAAAGAGAGCGCTATTTAAAAGCGAAAGAGCGTGTTAACTGAAGTTTCAGAGTCTGGGTTAGATCAAAACACCAGGATGTCTGATTTTGATGAATTCGAGAGACAGCTATCTGAAAACAAACAAGGTGAGTATAAATGTGCACCACTGCCTGCCTTGAACGGTAATCACTTGCATAGCATCATATTATCTTAATAACTAAACATATTGATGCTTACGGTAATTAAACGCACTCAGCACGTGAAACATTTTTTATGCTTTATAGAAGAAAATAGATCTAGAAAGCTGTAAATATGCATAAACATTTGCTAATTGTTTATATTTAATCACATGAAACGTGTTATTTATTTGATTCTGTATTTGGTGAAACAACTCCCTTTGTTTGGAAAAAGGTGTCAAGAAAAGTTCAATGTACTTAAAGTCAACATGAAATAAAATGTATGGAATATTGCAGTGTTATAAATGATTTATCCGTGCACACCATTCCTTTTTTAAAATTCGTGTAATCTTTGATCAAATTATTAACACCCCCCTCCCTCTTGCAACGACATCGCTTTTCTGATGACGTGTGTACTGGTGCGAGGGCGGGACAACCTGTCACACGAGATCACAGTAATAGCAAACCACAACGATCCAATCAATTCCCTATGGACAAAATCAAGTCCGGACCTAAACATTTTCATGTTTAAGAAGCCATTTCAGATGTCACAATAGGGAAGAAAAAACACTTGCAAGTTCCATTTCATGCAGATTTTAAGTCTTAATAATGTAGTACATGAATTTTAAAATAATAATAATAAAAAAACACACACACACACACACCTCTACAATAACTGCTGAGAAAGTTTTATATTTGAAACCAACAGCTCAGAGCTTACTTGAATTTATTGTGGTGATTGTCCCAGAATTGGCATGCCATTAAAAGCTTTGAATTTATTGTTTTATATATAACTTATGATCAGCTTGTAACTGCAGGTTTTGTATCATTTCTAGTCTACATTGTTGTCAGATCACCTGCCACAAGTGACACATTCTGTTAGGGCTGTAAAATCGATTAATGACGATTAATCACATTTAACATGAAATTATGTTTACATAATATATGTGTATGTAATGTGTGTGTGTATATATATATATATATATATATATATATATATATATATATATATATATATATATATATATATCTGTGTGTGTGCATGTCTGTGTGTGTGTGTATATACACACATATTTGTGTGCAACCCTGGGTAAACTTGGGTCATTAAAACCTGTTAATTATTGACAATGAGTTTAATCCATGTGCATTAATTGTACACATTCAAGGTTGAGTCTTTTACTGTTTATGTTTAAGAGCGTTAACCTGTATTTATAATCTCTGTATGCAAATATGGTTAAGCAGGACCACTACTTTCACTAGCCAATCCGAGAGAATGACTCTGCTTAACCATATTTGCATACAGAAATTATAAATACAGGTTGATGCTCTTAAAAATAAACACAGTAACAAACTCAACCATGAATGTCTTCAATTAAAATGCACATGGATTAAACTGGATTATTGTCAATAATTAACAGATTTTAATAACCCAAGTTTACCCATGGTTATATAAATATATAATACACACTGACTTTTATGTTAGATGTGATTGAGCGCGATTTAATAAATTTTACAGCCCCACACACTGTATTCTGTTTGTAATTAAAATTGAGTTGCAATAATTTTTGTTTTTCCCTTTTTTAACCCCTCTCGTTTCTTCCGCACAGGTGACAGTCTAAACGGTCATGGTGGGTATCCAATAATGAGGTGCAGAAAAGCACACACAACCTGTCTCTTTCCTTTACCTCTAATCTTCCTTTTTCCCCTAGATACTCACTGTGAAACTCTACATAATAGTGTGTCAAATCTTTCATTCTGCAGCTGGAATGGGCTTTTTCTTCTTGTTCCTTCCTCTTTCCTTACTTAATGACTCGATCGAGAGTTACAAAATTTGGTCGATCTTACAAACCGATCAAAATTTGATGAAAATGTCTCAATTAGCGACCAATCAGTAATCAAACTAGTAATCAATTTGCGACCAAACTATAAGTATTCATATGAAAGTCGCCGCCGATGCGCATGTGAACAGTATACAGATTAGGCTTTTGTGCCTTTTTTTTTTTTTTTGCTTTGTAAATTCGTGAAACAGTAGTAAACCATAGTAAATTGTACATCATCATTCAAATGCATAACATGATGCGTCATTCTTGATAAAATCCTAACTGAGTGACTTGACATGTTGCTCGGCTAAAGCTATAGGACTTCTGTGATCCATTCGCATCGCCATCATGATGAAAGTTCAACCAATGGAAGCTGGATCTCGGGCATGGTGGGTGGGTATACTGGTAGGGACGATGTGTAGACCAATCGGACACTGTTTTACAGCTGGAGCGCGCTTGGATTGGTTTAATTAACAGGCCTTGGTTTACCATGCGCCATAGAATAGGAGCGCACAGCACTGGAAGATCATCAATCATCCACCAGGATCTCATTATTTGTTACGTAATCTATGTAATTACAAATTTTTTCATGCTTTATTGTGGCATTTACACATGTTAGTAGTAGGGCTGTCAAAATGGCTGAGAAGCTAAATTCGAATTTCTTTCTTAAATATTAGCAGAATTCTAAAGGCAATACTTACTGTTAGAGGAAAAAAGTTCTGTATTGTTTTAAAGGGAAAGTTTACCCAAAAATGAAAATTACCCCATGATTTAATCACCCTCAAGCCATCCTAGGTGTATATGACATTCTTCTTTCAGACGAATACAATCAGAGTTATATTAAAAAATGTCCTGGCTCTTTCAAGCTTTATAATGGCCGTTTCAGTTTTGAAGTCCATCAAAGTGCATCCATCCATGATAGGTTCCAAGAATGTCATATACACCTAGGATGACTTGGGGGTGAGTAAATCATGGGGTAATTTTAATTTTTGGGTGAACTAACCCATAAAGTGATAAGCAAATCTACACCAAATCAAGCTTTGCATCTTTTATTGAAATGAAATGCTCTGACTGATTCTCTCTGACTCCCGAGTCCTCATTCTCTTTTTCCACAAATTAACAACGCAGCCGCATCGCGCTGTACTGGATAAGTAAAAAAAAATAAACCACGTCAGTTGCATCATCATCATGTCTAGTGCGCCCTTTTGACACTCAAAATTTTAATGCACGGTTTTTGCATTCGAATGTGCACTTTCCTTTTTTTCATTCTAAGAATATTTAAAATTCAGCAATAGTAAGTAGTTCTTATGTTCAGTAAAACACTCAGATCACTTGTTTGGAGAGGTTTTTGGATTTTTGATAAAAAGCCTACCATGGTTCCAAATGCCAAAACGTTCGATTGCTTTGAGATATCAACAAAATTTGGCCCAGATGTAGTTGACAGGAACTTTTTTTATATGGATAGTGGTTTGTGTAAGCCCTGTTTTTAAAGGCCTATTCAATGATTATTGTAAAAAGAATATTTGTTGTGGTTATTTTATTTATTTGATTCTCAATTAAAACAATATACAACATCACTGTAAACAATATAACCAAGGCAACATCTGTGGCATTACTTTTAGCTAAAAAAAAAAAAAGTTTTAGAGAGTCAATAGAGAGTGTACATGTCACTTATATAAAGCTTGAATGATCGGTATCGGCCGATCATGATGACAAGAAATGGGTTGTCGGTATCGGCTGCAAAAATCCTGTTAGGAGCATCCCTACTGGTTTGCTTCAGGAGCCTGTGGCTTTGTCTCATTTTTTGGGATGCTCATATTTTTCATTTCTTTCTTCTGTCTCAGAGCGGGACAAAGAGAACCGGCACCGGCGCCGCAGCCCTTCACGCAGCCGCAGTCGAGAGAGGAAGAGGAGGAGCAGAGAGAGAAGAAGCAGGGAACGCCGCAGCGACAGCAAGGACCGCCGCCATAGACGCAGGTGCGAGAGGGAATGTTGTGACGTGACTGTCGTCATTGTTCAAGGCTCAACAATAAAGGGTGCAGAGTGAGAGCTTTGGGCCAGTTGATGTACATGCATATTTAAATATCTGATTTTCTGCAATCTATTCTTATTGTTGAGCCCTGTTGTAATCGATGTTGCTATTACAATGAGTCAATTCATGCCCTTTTAATTATGCTTGTTGATTTACGCAGTTTAAGCTGAATTTAAAACTGAAGTAGTCCGTTTTAAGTGCACTGTAATCAAGAATAAGGCAGGATGCACGGTAAAATCATTAGTCTTGCTCTTAAAACTCATTCAGTTTATGTACTGTGGTTTAAGCTACTGTAAAGTCGCTACATGTCAAACCCTGTTCTTAAATGTCATTTCAGTGATCAAATTCAGAACCATCCCCAAGAAAACGTCAGGTAATACTGCAGATGGGCTGACTCAGTTTTTCCCATTTGTTTACATCTTACAAATCCATCTGGCTAGTGTTTTGACTTTGAAGGAGTTTGTGAGATGAATTAATTCTAATTTATGTGTGGAGTTGTTATGCTAGGTAAAATATTTTTAATTAGTGCCAACTGTAACAGTTACAGATTATTCTTATTTCACAATTTTTTATTGTGATTTTAATTGTACTATTCTTTTGGATTTAAAGGAATAATTTAACTAAATGACTTGGCTCTTTTAGATAAATAAATGAGTAATCATATTGTTGAATATGTAATATACCAGTTAGATAAAAATGAAATTCACTTCGGGTTTTTTTCTTTTTCTCTGCCTTTCTGTAAATCAGCCGCTCACCTCAACGGGAGAAAAAGAAGAAAATTAAGAAGTACTGGGATGTACCCCCTCCTGGCTTTGAGCATATTACACCCATGCAGTACAAGGCAATGCAAGGTGAGCGACATAGCTTATAAGACTACCCTGTGTCCAGTGTCTACTCATTATACTCACTAAGTAGGGAAATGTGTAGAAAATTTGATAGCCAAATCAATGACTGTTCAAATAAAAATGCTTAAATTCATTATTTGGCAGTAGGGTTTTTTAATTTCTTCCCATAAAATTACTATATCATGCTGTACAGTAGTGGTCAAAAGTGATGTACAGAGGAGATGTTTTTTATGACCCTACAAGTGATTCAACGATTGAAATATGAGGAATATAAATATATATATCTGACAAAATTATTTGGCAAAAAAGGCAAAACTACAGCTACAGGTTTTATTTTTGTGCATAGAAAAACAAAAAGCTCGCAGGAAAAAGCATATATTGATACCAAAATGAAAAAATGTGCTTGTTCTCTTTTGTTTTTGCATGTTCAAAATTTCTTTGACAGCCTGGCCAATTTGGCATGTTTCATTGCGTTATCACAAATAAAACAATTTGACTCCAAGCCCAGCTACGTAATATGATTACAAAATCTTTAACAAATTTTTAATAATTAAAGGGTGAAGATGTAATTTTTCCTTGGCTGTACATCACTTTTGGCCACTATATACTTTTGGTATAGTATCAACTAAATATTTTAACGATTTTTTGTTTTGTTTTTTGCTCATTGTGCCCACCCCGATCAAGTGTTATTTATTCTCTCCCTCTCTTTCTTTGTCTGGCTTTATTTTTTTTTAATCTCTTTTGGTTCAGGTGTTTACAGACATCTCCTAAAAATAACAATGTTATTTAAAAATGTATATTCTGTTGTTGATGCAATTATTCTGTCTCTCTCTTCCTCAGCTGCTGGTCAGATCCCTGCCACCGCTTTGCTGCCCACCATGACGCCAGACGGCCTGGGAGTAACGCCGACCCCGGTGCCCGTAGTGGGCAGTCAGATGACTCGCCAGGCCCGCAGACTTTACGTTGGCAATATCCCATTTGGCATCACAGAGGTGTTTAATGAATACTATTCACACACTAGAATTACTCTGCAGGGCATTAGAGAACAATTCCACACAGAACACTGGCACAAGTAGATGTATTCTGCAGAAGCATATTGAATATTTAATTGTACATGCTTGTTTCCCCTATTTTCACATTTCTGAGAAACACTGTTGATATGTAAAATCAACCCAAACAAACTCACCCCTCTCTTCACTGCTCTATTCATCAACATCATATCTTTGATCTGTGAAACATAATGTTACTCACATGTGGAGCAGAACCTACGCAACCTCTGCAACCTCTGTGTCCGTTTTTCAGGCCTTCCCGTTTCGTTTTCTCCAGCGCTGGAAAGCTTTTCTAATATTAAAGGGATACTCCACCCAAAAATGAAAATTCTGTCATCATTTACTCACCCTCAAGTTGTTGCAACCCTGTATGAGTTTCTTTCTTCTGCTGAACACAAAGAAAGATATTTTGAAGAACGATTGGAACCAAACGGTTGTTTGGCACCATTGACTTCCATAGTAGAAAAAAAAAAAATACTATGGAAGTCAATGGTGCCAAAGTTCCAATCGTTCTTCAAAATATCTTCCTTTGTGTTCAGCAGAAGAAAGAAACTCATACAGGTTTGCAACAACTTGAGGGTGAGTAAATGATGACAGAATTTTCATTTTTCGGTGGAGTATCCCTTTAACACGGTTCCTAAAGCTCTTGCCTTATCATAATCCTTCTTTTTCCTCTAATAGTCCTCTGTGCTTTTATCTTTTGTAATGTCTCTCAGCCTTCTCTCTTTCTACAGTCTTTCTTCAAATCTCCCTCTTGGACACGACAGTGTGTTGTGGCGTTTGGTCCGATTCACTTTCAACAGCGTTTCTCAGAAATCACTTATTGCATCTTAAAAAAACACAAAATAAATGTATAACACTTTTAAATACAATCTTTAGCAAATCTTAGAATGAATCAAAAACAATTTCATACTGTATAATGCGCTGCCTAAATTCACTCATGGCATTTAAAAGGAATTTTTAGTGCTATTTTCATTCTTTTTGTTTTTTTTGAAAAACCATAAAAGTATACACTTAAATATCTGCCATTTTATAGGTTATTGTTCATAACATAAAAAATTATCTCCATCTTATTATCTGTGCATCCTTTTTTTTTTTTTTAAATGCATGAATGTCTTTGCATTATGTAACACCCTTCTTCCTCAGGAATCCATGATGGACTTCTTCAATGCCCAGATGAGACTCGGTGGTCTGACTCAGGCCCCAGGAAACCCTGTTCTTGCCGTCCAGATTAACCAGGACAAGAACTTTGCTTTTCTTGAGGTGGGTAACACCTGTACACACTGACTTATATTGCCTATGAATTGGCAAGCTTGGTTCTTTTACAATTTTCCTCCCATTAATTCTTCAGTTCCGATCAGTGGATGAGACCACACAGGCCATGGCGTTTGATGGCATCATCTTCCAGGGGCAGAGTTTAAAGATTCGCCGGCCACATGATTATCAGCCATTACCTGGCATGAGCGAGAACCCCAGCGTATATGTGCCGGGTATGACCACTTTACAGTTTGCTCTTTGCTCAGAGATATCAAACTACAACAAACATGACATGTTCCTTTTGTACTTTTGATTAAAAAAATGCTGTTTTCAGCATACATTTGTATTACATTCTCAGTTTTCAGGTGAATGTATTTTGTTTAAACCTAAGAAAATGAGTCTGTTACAACCTCATGATTGTAGTCTATCGGTCTGTTATTCTCTTCCTTTTCTTCTGCCAGTCAATTGACTGTTAATGAACGTTCTCCATGTGCTCCACAGGTGTGGTGTCCACTGTTGTACCAGACTCTATTCACAAGCTTTTCATTGGAGGTTTGCCCAACTATCTCAACGACGACCAGGTTGGTTACAAATGGTTTCTGGTAGAAAGTCTATATAACTCATATAAGAGCCTCATGTGCCATGAAAACATACTGCTTCCTTTTATTGGAACTAACAAAAAAGAACAACATTTATTGAAACTAAACTGCACAAAATAATGAGAGTCAAAGTGAAATAATGAGCTAGTAGGACAGATTGTATTATTCATAAACACTATAACGGCTAACAATAATATATTGTAAGGTTTGCCCAGCTTTGTGCTTGTCTTGGCTGCATGTGGCTCTTCATTCTCTGCATATCCTTCCCAACATGAGAAATGAGCAGTTGAAGTTGATTTTTTTAAAAGGTCCTTGATTATTTCTATTTCAGGACAGATTGTTTGAACACCAGGTAATATATGCATATTTGACACACGAGCAAACTCACAGCAAAAAAGGTGGAAATTGGTCAGGGAATAGCTGAAATGTTTTTGGCACAAAAAACTTTAATAACATTATGAGTGGATCTCGGGGGAAATTAAAGTCCCCCTGTAGTCAATAATTTGATCCCTTAAAACTGATTTTTGATCACCAAAATTACACATTTAAAAGTTTTTTTCCTTGAAAAAAGATTTCATGTCTTAGACTAGCTTGAATCTAACTCTACACCCTTGCCTCATTTAGTATACGCACTTCTATGAAAATGCAAATTAGCCCCGCCTTTACTCACTCACACCTACTTAGAGATCCACTCGTTGACGATCACACGTTGTCGTGATTGGTTACAAGGTAGTTTGTGACGTCAGAAACACCAGTGATTTCATACCGCATTTGAGACTGTCTTTGGTTCACTGCGGTTTTAAAGAGAAAATACTCAATTTTGTTGACTTATAAATTTGCACATGATTTGTCTTAAAGCATATTAAAAACACCACATAGGCATATAAACAACATTTAAAAACTTGAATTTTACCACAGGGGGACTTTAAATGTTTAAAATGTAATGTTTTTATTTGTTTGTTTGTTTTACCTTTTTCCTGCTTATGTTAGATGTAATGTAAATCCTGAATTTCTTTCTTCGTGTATTCAGGTTAAAGAGTTGTTAACCTCTTTTGGACCTCTCAAAGCCTTCAATTTGGTTAAGGACAGCGCTACCGGCCTCTCAAAGGGCTATGCTTTCTGTGAATATGTGGATGTTAACATCAATGATCAGGTGAGTTGGCATGGTTTCACTGTGTCCAATGGGTTTTAACACATTTAGCCCATATACTAAGATTAAGTTAATCTGTTAATGTTTCTTCTAGGCTATTGCAGGATTGAATGGTATGCAGTTAGCAGATAAGAAGCTGCTGGTTCAGAGGGCAAGTGTAGGGGCCAAGAATGCCACAATGGTAAGATGGTTAAATCAAGTTTAACGTGAAATTCACTCATTTGAAGACATTTTATAAAAAAAATTTGGTTAAAACACTGTACGTGTTTTGTCTTGTTACACTACTGTACAAAAGTTTGGGTTTGGTTAAATTGTTAATATTTTAATGTTTTTTAAAGTCTCTTATGCTCACCAAAAATGTATACATTTGACCAAAGTACAGTATTATTGTGAAAAATTCTTTATTTTATATTCTAAGTATTCTAATTTTAAATGGCCTGTTTTCTATTTCAAATCGTAATCTATTCATGTGATCAAAGCTGAATTTCCAGCATCCTTACTCAAGTTTCAGGTTTCACATAATCCTTCAGAAATCATTTTAATAAGCCGATTTGCTACTCAATAAACATTTATTATCAATGTTGAAAACGGTAGTGCTGCTTAATATTTTTGTGGAAACTGTGATATACATTTTTTAATGAATAGATAGTTCAAAAGAACAGCATTCATTTGAAATTTAAAATAGAAATTGTTTGTAACATTAAAAATGTCTTTACTGTCACTTTTGATTAATGCAACCTTTCTGAATAGACGTTTTACTTTTCTCCAAAAATTAAAATGATAAAAACAAATGAATAAAATCTGACCCCAAACATTTGAATGGTAATGCAAATGTTCTTGGTCTCATCTGTGCATGCTCCCAAAAAAAAAAAGTCTTTCAAAATGTATGCAACACTGATGCACAAGTTTATTTTAAATAGGATAAATTGATTCTCAAGCCATCTTTTAATTTTCTGTAGACGAGTATAAATGAGACTCCGGTGACGTTGCAAGTACCGGGGATGATGGCAAACTCCATGATGCAGATGGGCGGCATCCCTACCGAGGTCCTGTGCCTGATGAACATGGTGGCTCCAGAGGAGCTCCTGGACGACGAGGAGTACGAGGAGATAGTGGAGGACGTCAAGGAGGAGTGCTCCAAATATGGCCAGGTCAAGAGCATAGAGATTCCTCGGCCTGTTGATGGCCTTGATATCCCTGGAACCGGCAAGGTAAGCCTTACCAAACCAGCTCAAGTGATGCATGGGGACCATGGGCTTGGGCTGTTTTTCAGTCCTTTTACGTAGGTGCTGATTAAAGCATTTTGACTCTGAACCCTCCAGCAATGCACATCTGGTAGTGCTACACAAACCATCCCACAATCTGTTTTATTTTTCCAGATCTTTGTGGAGTTCACATCTGTCTACGACTCCCAGAAAGCCATGCAGGGCTTAACGGGGAGAAAGTTCGCCAACAGAGTGGTGGTGACCAAGTACTGCGATCCAGATGCCTACCACCGCCGAGACTTCTGGTAGAGGAAGAGAGCGAGGAGAAATGGGATGGAGTCCAGCTTTGCGATAACAACTCGTATAAAAAGAGAAAGAAATTGAGACAGATGACAGGGGGAACATTTTTTTTTGTTTATGCTTAAAAAAGCCAAAAGGTGAATGTTGTGGGTTTTTTGTTTTGTTGTTTTTTTGTTTTGAAGCTTAAATTAAAAGATGATTTGTGAGCAATTATGGGAGGGTTTCTGCTTTTGTTTGTATTTTAAGATTATTAGCGGGAGATATTCTGTTATACTGATTATACTTATTCTGTTAATAAAATTGTTACTATTTTTTAATTGTACACTGAAACAAATGATGTAAAATCGTGATTGTTGACCATCAGAGAAGATGAAAGAACTATTGATACCCAACCAAATGCGGAGATTTGTTCATAATTGCTGGGTAATTCAAATGAAGACGTCATCTTTCGGTCCCTTACCTTGTTTTTATCTCTTTTTATTCCTCATTTGAATTGTATCCCTTCTCAGAAGTCATTTGTCTTCTCTGTTGGCCAGCTCACCACATCTCCCTCCCATTTTGTAGCTTTTTGCAGTTCATATCTCCAGGTATTAGATCTTGTTTTTGTCTGTTTTGTTCTTACACTTACTGGGTCTCTTCCATACATATCACCAAACGATTAGATGGTGATGACATTTGTCCAATGTGGCACCTTTTCTGTTTCTGTACGTGTGATGTCTTTTTTTTTCTCTCTCAGTATAATAGGCCACTTTTGATAATAAAACTCTTGGAAGTATGATCCGTTGTCAATCTGTCCGTCTGGTTGTCAATTGGTTTGAAAGACTCTGCATGCTTCTCTGTCAAGAAGCAATATGTAGCATTTTTGTACTTTGTGGCTGATCAGGTGGCTATTCTCTAGACAAAACTGGTATTTTCTTTATCTTCAGGGCTGAATATACATCTTTATTCCCTCTGCACATCTAGATTATCTCTGCACAATATTATTTTGAATATTTCTGTTGCTTATTGCTTCTTACATATTACTGCACAACTATCAGGCTTGTATATCTACTGATTTATTAAAATAGTACTAGCAACATCTTTAGTGCTACAAACACTAATTCCTGAAATCAGTAGATTTAAAACGATTCATTCATGTGCCGCAAGTGTCTTTAATCAATGACAGATTTCCGAATGTTTCCCATTTAAGGACTATTTAGTGTCAAGTTAATTTGCTTGTGATGGTCATTTCTTCATTATAGTCTTTTAGCTTCTGTTACAGAAGATCAGATTGAACTGGGATGTATTGCGATGCCGTGGATGAACTGATAGTTGTGTTGAACTGGTTTTATGAGGTCTTTGTCAATCCAAAACAAAGTTAATCACTTATTTCTCCCTCTCTTTCTCTGTCGAAGTAAAGACTATCACTGCCGTGCAGCAACATGCTGCTAACACTTTTCTATTGGTGTGTTCGATTAAAACCAGTTTTTATGCTGTTGTCTAGTTCAAATCTAGCCTAATCATGTTCATTGTGGTGTGAACATCGAGATGTGTGGTAACAAACACTGTAAGACTCATGGTTGATAGAAAAACTAATAGGCATGTTGTGTGTTTTCATGTCGACTCGGTCAATTCATAATGTGTTTCCATCTCATTCTCTGTTCATTGAATACTTTTGGTAATGTCTTGATTTTCTTATGTAAACAGTAGTAAAATGCTTTTACAACAACCAACAGTCTTTTAATGGAATGGTTTTTGAAGATGCTTTTTTTCTTATGCATTTAAAAAAAACACCAAACAGCATCTTATTTGAGAAAGTTGTTGATTTTTTTTCTTCAAATGATTTAAAAATAACAGGAGAGCATAAATCATTGGCAAATGAAAGTGCACTGGATTGTTCATATAAATATCACTTAAAACGGTTTTTTTTATTGGTTTGTCTTATTTTATCCCCCAATAATACTCTTTCAAGAACTTGAAGAGAGTTTATTTTATTATTATTTATATACTAACATGGTATTTATTAATATTTTGAGTATTTTTATTTATTTATGCTATTTTCAGGTTTCATTCTTTTAATTTGTTTAATTTCCATATTTAATATATATATATATATATATATATATATATATATATATATATATATATAAACATATATTTATGTATAGTTTTATTTTTTATTTCCCTCATAGAAGAGATATTGTGTCTCAAAGGGACCTTGTTAAATAAAATAAATTTTAAAAAGATGTTAAAATAAAAACAAAATCATTTCAAACCATCTTTACAGTATTGATGTATGCGTTGTAATAACAGTAAAATGCTTAATCAAAGGTCTAAAAGATGAAGACTTTTGTTTAGAAATTATTTTGCAGGTTTTTTCAGTCTCGTGAGCTTTCATATCCCAAACCCCATCGGTTTCCTAAACAAGCTGTTTGACAAGGATAACTGCATTGATGGTGAGAAGCATCTTAGATTAAAACTTGCTGTGAATGAAGAAACAACTGCTTTTGTCAGAAACTTCCTACTTTTGTACAAAATAGTAATTAGTAAGTCGGACAATTTAAAGACATCCCGGTACACCTTTAACCTCTCCATTTACACCAACCATCACTCGCTGTGCACGGAAGCTGTCAAGCACTGCGAGTAGATAGACAGCTCCTCTTACCCAATGAGAGATGAGAACTGATGACCTGCACCCAATGGCGATTAAGTGGGCGGGACCACCAGCCTTCAGCACACAAGCGGAGGAGGTGTTCCTGGCGGCCATCTTTGATGCGAGAAGTGATTGTTTGGCGAATAGAAATAATAGGAAATAAAAATATAGCGTGAAAAGTTGTGGAATTGTGGCCGAACTGAAGGGGATATTAAGAGGGAAAGTAAAACTCAGGAAAATCAGGTAAAACATCCCCACAACGTGGGAGCGTAACTCCAATAACATGCTGCTTTTTTCCTTTCCAATTTGTATCCCAGCCAAAAAAAAAAAAAAAGAAGCTCGAGCCGGTCGCGTTTACTGCAGGCTCGCGAGCTGCTTGCTGGAATTGAGCTTACGAACTCATCTAAAGTGATAAAATGATCGCATCAGTGTCTCGTCACGTAAAAAAAAAAGTAGTGGATACGAATGAAGTGAGCCTTTAAAAGAAGCCACATGCATGCAAAGACAGTGGCAGTCTCTGGTTTCATATTGCTGAGATATTATTTAGTACCGTTTAAAACCGAACTTGCTCCAAATGAGCTGTTATCACCAGGACTGTGAGATCTGGGGGTTTAGGTTTACTTTAAACTGTTAACATATCCGATGGAGGATCAGCTCGAGAACTACCAGCTGTTGTGTTTGCTCGCGCTACATTGTTGCGAGAACTCAATACACGCGCGCGACTGTGTCAGATAATTTTGATTGACGTGCAGCTGTCATCCTCTCTGTTTATATTATATATGATGATAAGAAATGCTGCTGAATGAATGTCACGTTTCTATACAATATTAGGTCTCTGCTTCAGTCACACTTGAACTAACTAGTCATTATGGAAATGCATGGATGGATGAAATGTCTTTCTTCATTGTGGCAAATGAAGCTCATACATTTTGCTCAGCTGTGTTTGGACGGTGATCACTTTAGTTAGAAATCTGCCTGTTAAAATGAATGCTTCATTTTGATTTCTGCTGTTGCATCATTCAATTTGGCATATTTTTCCTGTCACTGTTGTCTACACCTTTCAAGTTTGTGAATCGGATGTTTTTACTGACCATGACCCAAAGCAGGATAAAGTCACCATTAAATCAAAATTGACCGTTAATTTTTTTTTACTGAGATATTGCAGTAGCCTATTTGTTATAAATTATTTATCTGTGCACATCATTATTATTATTATTTTTTATGAATGTGCCCTCAACCTCCCGTCCCTCTTATAACAACATATCTTCTCTGAAGAAGTGTTTACTGGTGTGAGAGTGGGACAACCTGTCACTCACATGAGATCACATAAAACAATTCCCAATGAACAAAATCAAGGCCACTCTAAAAATTTTTTCTTGTTTAATAAGCCGTTTCACTCAAATATTCGTCACAATAGGAAAGATTACCACAACGTTTGTTTCATGCCGAAATGAAATCAAAAGCCATATGTGGAAATTTCTTTTTGAATCCATTCCTTCGGTATACACTGTAACTAGCCTTGACAGTGCAGTACCAGAAAGATTTGTGTAAACGCTGATATTCCTTTAAAAGGGCTGAAAGGAGCTATTTAATCATTTATACATGTAGGCTTCAAAGTATGCTTCGTGCTGTCACGTGCCTTTACATCAGGAGCTTTTTTATTTACTGAAGAAACAGACGACAACCCTCATTTAAAACCCCAGGTCTTTATTTGCAATCTCAGATTTTTATTTATCTTTCATTTTAAAAGCCTTGTAAGTATTGTACACTTTTAGAAGAAAAGGTTCTGTATAGAAACTTGAGGGGTTCCCATCGTAGGATAATTTTCTGGATTATGTTTCAATTAATTAATTTAGTTAAATTTGTCATTTATTAATTAAACAGCTCATAAACATGTTTTATCACTAGAAAAAAATGAAATAACCTGTTCAACATGAACATATTATGCAATCTTTAAATAATATTTTTCCTTATTAGAACCTTTTGGCAGAGTTCTTTTAAAATGCAGCCAAGAAGCCCCGTTGAACCTTTTTTTCTAAGTACACTTGTGTTGAGCGAAACCTTTGAGCTTTCTGAATCTAATAAACACGGATTATATGTCTGCATCTATGGAAGTCTCTACTATGTGAGATGTGCGGAGAATAGATTAATGCGTTCTCTAAATTTAGACTGAGATCACACATCTTTATATTTCCCACCGGCATACTTGTATGCATCCCAAATGAGTGCTTTGAATGTGCATTGGTATATATTTGATCAGCCATGCCTATCTTCACACACTGATAAACATGTGATTTTTTTACTATATTTATTTACTTGATGCAAATGCAACTGGATCTGAACTCAACGGTTCAATGACGTCGGTTTTGTCTCTGTTTTCCGTACAATTATATGCAAAGACCGCTACCAAAGACTATTATTTAATACTGCCATGCTGTCATATTATTCTCTACCTAAAACCCTGGACTTTTCTATCGAACCATAATAATGTTTTATGTAATATACACACATTGCTATTTGCGCTTCTGGTTAGATGCTAACTGCATTTCATTGTCTCTGTACTAGTACTCTCCAAAATAACAGTTGTGTCTAATTTAATCTAATAATTATTTTCCATGGAGGTTTATCATTATGGTATAAAAACACTGTGATACCATAAAACCCTGCCCCAAATGGCAAGCACAAACAAATTATGGTTGATGTTCTTAACATTTAAATTAAGTATGGTTCTCACTGCAGCTTATTGACAAGTCAAATACACTAATTACTAAAGGGAAAAAGAGTAATTTTGCATTTTTATATTCAAGCCAAACCTGTCCAGCCTTCCCTACAGCAATCACAAGAGTCGATTTGTGTGTTTGTAATGACATCACTGTGCCATTACAGTAATTGCACTAATAGTTCAGGGGGAAAAAAACATAATTATAAAATAGGCCATCCGTCTAAAAGGCTTGTGTTCTTTATTTGGACATCTGGCTTTGAAGCACATTATAATGTGTCTTGTTTCTTACAAATCCAGTCATTTGTAAGGGATTATGTAGGACTCCAGACTGCAACCAAATGTTTTTTTCAGCCTAAATTTTGTTAGAGGTTGCACTGGTGCCACCACCACGTTGCCCAACTTATAAGAGCTGCTATTTCTATTTCTGCTATTTTATCAGCTTGGAGCCCCGGGCCGGAACAATGATAAACAGTGCAGCGCAAGCTCAAAAACGGTTTACTCGCGGTCTGATCTCGACCAAGCGACAGCGTTATTACACAGCGCTGGGAGATCCAGTGAGAAAGTGTTTGAATTTGGGGCCGAATTCTCCATCATAAACCATAGATGTCAGATAAACCAGCGCCGACGTGGAAACCAGGAGAAACATTGTGCCATGAACGAACAAGTTAAAGAAGGCTTTTCATTCCACAAATCACCAACATTCACCTTTCATGTAGTAACGCTAACTGTAACAATGGTATTGTGGCAGATATAGTCGAATGTTTTTACATTATTCATTTCAGGGTTCGTACAACTTTTTGAGGGTGAAATTCAAGTACTTGAAGAACTTTCAGTTGCTTCACTCTTTTTCCAGCACTTCAAAGCTCTAAATATTATCCAGTTTAAATGTTATTTTTGATGTGATGACCATAAACATTATTTGTTCATCCTTCAAAGATTGTCCCCGTGGATTTATGTTTAGACATTATGAAATCACTGTTATTAAATATCAAATCGTCAAGAAATCTTTTTTTTTTAATACTGATTAAGTAGGAAAAGACACGGTGTCATAAAAAACAAACTTTTCTTAAAGTTGCTAATGAATTACACAGAAAGCAAGCAAGTGAAGTTTTAATCACTGAAGCTGCAGTGTGATGCTATAACAGAACAATGGTGCATTTAATAAAAGTAGAATATTTACAATTTTTCCTATAAAAATTTAGTTTTTTCGTAAATAAAGTTTTTAATAAAATATAATGTTATCTGCATCTGAACTCAAGCTTAGTGCTTTACTGTCAAATGTGCATTTCCAAAAAATAAACATCTAGCTTTATATTATTAGCACTTATTAATGCATAACGATAGTACTTTTTTGATTCAATTACCGTTGATTAAAAATCGCAATCACTGCTCTCAAATGTTAGTCTAGAGCCCTGCTATGCTAGTTGATTTACCATGAATGAAGAGCCACTGTGCTCATTTTCTCTTCTATTTCTTTCAGTAGATGAAGGCATGAAGAAAACATCATAGTCAGGAAGTCATGGCTGATAAAAGAAAACTTCAAGGTAATGAGAACGGGCTTTTCTTGGCCATATATGTTTAATGGTCTTCTTGGAAGATATCTTTATGCAGCTTAGTTTGAGGATGCTACATGAATAGCTTACATTATTTAGCATACTTCTGCTGTATCAACTCCATGTTTGCATGTGTGTCTCTGAGAGTGTGGCCTGGTCTCACCCCATCCCATCATCTACTGAAGGTTTGCTCCTCTCTCTTCAGGCGAAATAGACAGATGTTTGAAAAAAGTTGCAGAAGGGGTAGAGCAGTTTGAGGACATTTGGAAAAAGGTAAGAAACGACTACAGCACTTTTTGTAAACCTCATTAAATCATGTTAATTATGTTTTAGATGCATTCTCAGTGATTTTTGCTGTTTTAAGAGTAATATTTTACAACAGATCCAAATTGGGTAGTGAACTTAGATGGGGCTGGTTAATGCATACACACTACCATTGAAAAGTAAATAATAAAGAAATTACTACTTTTTTCTGCAAGAACACTAAATTGACCAAAAGTGTCAGCAAAGACATTTATAATGTTACATAATATATATTTCTGTTTCAAGTAAACGCTGTTCTTTGCAACTTTCTATTCATCAAGGAATCCTGAAAAAAAGCATCACAACTGTTTTCAACATTGACAATAATTAGAAATGTTTATTGAGCATGAAATCGGCATATTAGAATGATTTCTGAAGGATCATGTGACACTGAAGACTGGAGTAATGATGCTGAAAATTCAACCTTGCTCAGCATTTATATTAAACCGCAATGAACAAACTCAATCTCCCACAATGAACAAATGCAATAATCAATGATATATTAGACATTTCAGAATATACACCTAAATTTGTTCTGCTCATGCTTCTTGATTGAGGTCCAATGTGTAGAATTTTGAGTTTTCAACATATTATTGAAATTTACAATCACCTTCTTATGATTCAAGCCAAGTAGAATCCTTTCAAATTAACTCATAAATAATTTATATGTTTGTGATTTATTTTCCCCCTTTCAGCTCCACAATGCAGCCAATGCAAACCAAAAAGAAAAATATGAGTCTGACCTCAAAAAAGAGATTAAAAAATTACAGGTGAGAATATTTAGCTGATATCAAAACTGCACTTTTTGGCCATAGGTGAATCAAATGAATTATTAAAAGATTGAACTGCTTTTCATTTAATTTGTAATACACTGGCTTGTGTCACTGCTCATGGTGTGTTTGTCTTTATTGGTAACCATGAGGACAAGCGTTACCCATGCCGAGGGTCATGTATGCGCGTGTCCTCTGTGCTTGGCGGCACAGGAGTCGGCATGCTTGATTTCAGGTGTCCAGCTCAATTTTCTTTCTTTCTTTCTGCATGCTCTTTCTGTTTCTGTCTGCATTGGTTCTGCAGCGCCTTCGTGACCAGATTAAGACATGGGTCGCCTCCAATGAGATCAAAGACAAAAGACAGCTAGTAGAGAATCGCAAACTCATTGAGACGGTGAGTCTGTTTAAATAAAAAAAAGACTTGATACTAATAAATGATGCCAGATTTAATGGGTTTTTTTTTTTTATTGGATGAAGTACATTAGCAATGTTTTCAGTAAGGTGAAACCTTTGAGATGTGAACTGAGACCTTTTTGTAAATAAATGAATAATCAATTATTTATTATTTAATGTAATGTAGATACTAAATCCAAATAAGACCAATAAATCCAAATTCTGAAACACAATACGGAGAAAAGTGCTCAGCTTTGGCACATGGTAAAACAAAATGTGGTACTTAGTTTTGACTGTGATTTATGATTTTTTGTTTTTAACAGCAAATGGAGCGGTTTAAAATTGTTGAACGGGAAACCAAAACAAAAGCATACTCTAAAGAGGGACTCGGCCTTGCTCTGAAAGTCGATCCTGCACAGAAAGAGAAAGAAGAGATCGGGCAGTGGCTAACGGTAAGAATGGCAGTGTGAAGTGGGGTGTAACAATACATCGATATGGATCGATGCATCGATCAAACGTCTAACGATACAATGCATCAATGCCACACGTAAAATATCAATATGAGGTACCTTTATTTTGACACTCCACATCCTCACGCAACGTCCGTCTACGCATTTCCACCAAAGCATGCATTTACTCACAATACTGTCTGCCTGTGTGTCAGATTGCGAATGCATTGCAGCAACAAAGCATTGTAGCAGGCGCAGAAAACTTTGTGCTTGGCTGCCTGCTGTCGGACACAAATCGTGGGTTAGAAAACATTTTGTATTTGCGAAAACACAGTCGGGAAGGCTTTATTTTTATATTAATTTATTTTTTACTTATTTATTTAACTAAAGTACCTCAGTGATTTGCACAATTTGGCACATAAGACTGGAAGACATTATTGATTGTTGCCATCATAAGCTTGATTGGTTTTTTATGATTGCCCCGATATAATCGGCAAAAAAAGGTATCAGCAAATATCGTATCGCTGGCTGAGAGAATCAATATCGCATCATGATGTCATCAACTGTCAACTGTCTGATTTACACCCCTAGTGTGAAGCACTTGAGTTAGTCACTGCGAATTGTTTGCACCCATTTGACTCCTGTAATGTGGAAAAGTAGGACTGACCTAGATTTTTGTTGTTTTTTTTGTTTGTTTTTTACTAACATGCTCCAATAAATAATTCACAATAAGACAAGAAATGTGCATCAAGATAGTAATTAGGATTCGTTTTGATTTCATGTTGACTTGACACATATTCCTGTCATTCTGAAAAGCATTTGTGTCTTGACTAGGGTTGGGTATCGGTTGGGTTTTATCCGATACCAGTACCTACTCGGTATTTTTTAAACGGTTCCGGTGCTTAAACGGTTCTTGAAACGGTACTACTGAAAACGAAACCGCACACACTTTGTCAAAAAATAATACCCTTTTATTTACAGGGCCAAACTGGACACAATATTATTAACTTAAATCTTTAAACAATATAAATACAAGTAAAATATGGTAATAATAAATAAACCAATATAAAATAAAAATTCACATTTACATAATATCAAATAAAACAATATTGTATCAAACAATGTAATAATACTGGAGATTAATAGAGATTACTACCAGGGTAATCTAATATCGACATGGCTACAGGTTCCCATGTTTTGTCTGCTTGAACCAGTCATGTAAGTTATCTGATCATACTAGTTACGCAGCGCTTCCCACTGCGCAATGTGACGTTAGAGTGACGTCTTTTCTATGTCATTTTTGGACGTCCAATTTCGGTCCACTGAAGGGGTTGTTTTGTAACGCCAGGCGACGTCTTTTGCACGTCTAATATTGACGTCGGTGGGACCAAATGTGGTCGTTTGTGGATGTCTTTTTTTTTAACATCAAATTTAGTATCTTCTATAACTGTAGTCCCATGTTTCAAAAAGGTAGAGGACATTTTTAAAGGATGTTATCTGTACCATGTATTTATATTTATGCATTTGGCAGATGCTTTTATCCACAGTGACTTACATTGCATTACACATTTACATTCCTGCTTTCCCTGGGAATCAAACCCATGATCTAAGCATTGCACTAGGTGGCCGTTTCACAAGTGCCAACGCTCTACTGTTTGAGCTACAGCATTACACCTTTGTATGTGTCAATTACCACCTTCTGCTATCTTAAATAATTATAAATAATCTGTATTCATATGTATTAATCATGTTGATAACAACAATGTTGAAAAAAAAATATATATATTGCATATTACAGTTTTTTTCAATTGTTTACACGCAATTTTGAAAACCGGGTTCTTTTTTTCAAAATGTAATCACAATTATCCAAACGCCACACTCAATTGGCATAATTCCTAGATTGTTTGCAAAATGACACACTTCTGTCAAAACATACACACTTCAGTCAAAAGATATCCACATATTTGTGAAAATGCTATTAGTTTTCATTTAACCAACACAGTCCTCAATGATCAGACACTATTGCAACCAGTTTCACACTGCTGTGATCAATAAAAAACACATTTGTAAAAAAACTATTTTTAGGAAATAGCATGTGCTAGATTTTTGGCCAGACATTATGTAAGGGATAATTTAGATGAAAAAAAAATTGTGACAAACAAACAACATTCTTCAGGATTAGTTTGAGATATAGGGAGAATGTACACAAATAGGCCTACTATAAACTTACCAAGCACTGCACAACACTGATTTCTGCAGACTCATATTTCAAGTATTTATTTACAGTATTTCTTACCATAATCAGTTACAGTAATCAACCAACAATGAAATCAATGAAAAAAATAAAATCTGTTGACAAATTAAAATTACTGCATGAAGTACATACAGTTTGACTCTGAATAAAAACTACTGTAAAAGCAACAAGAATACTGTAACTATTCAGTTACAGTATTAACCAGAGATTTGGTTGAACTCTTTGTCCAGCTTCCATCAGTGTCGGTCCATGGTTGATAACATGGTCAATAAGTGTTGCACGGATTTCTTGAGTCAAATTTGGTCCTCGTCTTCTTTGTTCAGGTTCTATCAACTCTACAAGTCCTTCTCTACCTCTTCCTCTACCTAGGCCTCTTCCTCTATCTCCTTCTTCTCCTCTACCTAGGCCTCTTCCTCTACCTCCTTCTCCTCTTCCTCTGCCTCCTTCATCTCCTCTTTGAGCTCCCCCTCTTATTCTCACTCTTCTTCTTCTTCTAGCTCCTTCCATTTTTGTTGAAGACAGGTGAACTCACCTGCTGCCTTTTATAGCACACCTGAGTGCTGCGTTTTCAAATTAGCACGTGTGCTTCCACGCCTGATGGATGTGCATATCCAATTCATTCATTATAATAATAATAATAATAATTCATTACATTTATATAGCGCCTTTCTGGACACTCAAAGCGCTTCACATAGAGGGGGGAATCTCCTCAACCACCACCAATGTGCAGCATCCACCTGGATGATGCGATGGCAGCCAGATTGCGCCAGAACGCCCACTGCATACCAGCTTACTGGTGGAGAGGAGACAGAGTGATGAAGCCAATTGGTATATATGGGGATGATTAGGAGGCCATGATGGACAGAGGCCACTGGGCAAATTTGGCCAGGATGCCGGGGTTACACCCCTACTCTTTCGAAAGACATCCTGGGATTTTTTGTGACCACAGAGAGTCAGGACCTCGGTTTAACGTCTCATCCGAAGGACGGTGCTCTTTTGACAGTATAGTGTCCCCATCACTATACTGGGACATTAGGACCCACACAGACCACAGGGTGAGCACCCCCTGCTGGCCTCACTAACACCTCTTCCAGCAGCAACCTGGTTTTCCCAGAAGGTCTCCCATCCAGGTACTAACCAGGCTCAACCCTGCTTAGCTTCAGTGGGCAACCAGTCTTGGGCTACAGGGTGATATGGCTGCTGGCAATGGAAAACCGTGTGGTCAATGGAAAACCGGGGCTTTGTAATGACAAGGAAGTAACCTCACAATCATTATCTGTGTCTAAGGTGTGAAAATGTGTGTAGAGTTTTACAAATCACTGTGTGTAATGTTTTGCAAAAAGGGTGAAGCTGACAACGTGCTTACAATTGTGCAAATCTAGGCTGGTGTTTTGCTCCTTGAGTGTAAGGTTTTGCTAATAGTGGGAAAGTTTTAATTCTAGTGTGTAAGCAATTGAAAAAAACTGTAATCATGTAAATTTCCTGCACCTGTAATAGACGTCCAAATGAGGTAAAAAAAAAAAATGACCCAGTTCAACGGTCAAATCTTGAACGTCAACATGACGTCCAAATTGGGTCATGGTTGGACGTCCGAATAGTGGACCTAGTTTGGACGTCGAATAGATGTCCAGAATTGGTCATGGACCGACGGACCCAATATAGACATGATCTGCATGTCTATCCGACCTCCAGTGTTTAGTGGGTTAGCTTGGCGAGTTTGGTATTTCGTTCCCACTGCGTCTTAGCTACGCAGCTTTGAGTAAACCTATGAAAGAGAACGTCTCTGGTTACTGGTGTAACCCATGTTCTCTGAATAGGGAACGAGACGCTGCGTTCGCTGCCAAACTCCTCGCGCTGCCGACAAGCTTCCTTTTTCGGCGGAGGAGCAGATGATGTGCGAGCTAATATAATATGACGACGTAAGAGCGTCAAGGCGGCGCCCGCGCCATCAGCCAATGGATTGGCGTGATTCTATATGGCTTCAGACAATCGGCACACCCAGAGGGCGTTCTGACGCGTAATTTTACACTTGAAATGCAGCCAAACCTTGGAGCGTTTTGTCTTCGGCATCTTCATTAATCCCCTCGCTATCAGCAGACGTTCCGGGAGTGTCCCGCATATTGATAACGGCTCCCTGATGCCCGCAAATTAGTTAAAATCTCCCGGAATCTAGAGCAAGCGAGCAAGAGCGCGCATGCGAGACAGAACAGACTGTCACTGTGCTCCAAACCATATAGTGCGCGCACGGAGCAGAGAGAGAGAGCGAGAGACTTTGCGTTTGTGCGCCTCATGACACAGAGACTCAGGCACCGAAATCAGGCACCGAAATTTTCGTTCTTATTCGGTCTGGTTACTACCGTTTACGTTGGAACCGGTTCCCTATTGGCACCGCGTTTCGGTACCCAACCCTAGTCTTGACACAATATGATAAAACATTAGGATTATTTTAGATGCCAAACGCCTTTTTTTTTATGTTAGTAGGCGGCTGCTGTCAGGGGAGGAGTGAAAAAAGAGCAGCTGGACTCCCACTTCTTGTAGTGGTCCAGCAATCTACTGTATGTATGCAAAGGCAAATATTGTGATCGCATTCTTGGTTGCCAGTGAAGTGGATGTGTTTGATATTGCCTTTACATGAAGATTGATATGATGAACAAGTAATCCGCTGTATCTATTAGTGATGGACCGATAAGAAATGTTGGCCGATACCATTAACCGATAATTCTGTATATTTGAAAGCCAAGAACCGATATATTTGCAGATAAACCTAAATCTAAATTTTTATATAATTTGAGAGCCTGATTACAAAAACAAAAGTCTCACCATTAAAAGCCATGTCCCAAGCACACAATTCTAATGTTCTCAATATAATTTTATGTAGCCTATATATGACAGACTTCTACATGTTGCGCTTAACTGTATGATCCTTTTTTGAAGTGATTCCAATCTAATTTTCAAGCAATTCAAAACCACCATGGTGACTGGTGCGCATCTGAAGTGTCTCAACTGAAGGAAATAATAATTCATTATTTATCAGATTTTATATATTGGCCAAATTTTTTTTATCAGGCAGATAACGATAACATAAAAAATTAACATATATCGGCCGATATCAATATGGTGGCCGATATGTTGTGCATCCCTAGTATCTATTATTAAATTCTACTTTTCCATCCATTTTTAGTTTAATAAGACATGAGTTCAGCAGTATGTTAAAGTTCTGAACTGTGACCTCAGTTAAAGTGCGGTTACATGAGCGAGATTTTACGAAATATCCATTGTCAATATTGTAGCTATGTATGAAGCACAGCTCATACTGAAGTCAAACCAAGCAGTCTGCAAGCAATCTGTGTGGGTAAATCTTTCACACTTGTGTGAAATCCTTGATTGTGTGGATTTCTATTGAAATTACTCGTCAAACAGCGTCAAATGTGACCAAGTCATTTCCATCATTCTTTTTGTGTGCACAGTCTTTGGAAAGCCGCAGTAACGCCTGGTTCTGAAAGCTGCGTCCATCTCACTGTCGTGAGCGTATTTTGGCAAACAATAGCATGAAGTTACAGAGAGCTTTTCAACTCACTATTCTGAAAAAAAACATGCACATCTCAACTGTTGCTCTGTTTGCATAATTGACTAATGTCATCTACTTCTGCTGTGTGACTTGGTTCCCCTAGAACACGATAGACACGTTGAACATGCAAGTGGACCAGTTTGAGAGTGAGGTTGAGTCGCTGTCTGTCCTGACCAAAAAAAAGAAAGGAGACAAAGAGGTCAGTTAAATTTCCTCCTGCTTTCTTTATTCCCATGCTTTTTGTCTTTTACAATGCAACTTTTTGATCTGGGATTGTTTAGCCTAATGATAAAGGTTTTTGATTCAAACTCAGCGATGGGTGAACCATGAATGATGACACTTATTGGGTGATTGTCCTTTCTGTAATTCACTTTGGATAAAAGTGTTAGCTAAATGACAAATTAATTAGTAATTATTGATGCCAATGATATTTATTGTGTACTTCACCGCTCAAATTTCAATTATTTATTTATTTTTAATAAAAAAATTAATAATGCAAAACAATCTTGACTTTATCAAATGGTAATACTCTAGTAATATTCCAGCAGTTTCACTCGTTCTGTTTAAGTGACTGCTCATTCACATCAGAATTATATATTTTTTCTATATTGTGACCTCAGAAGCAGGATCGGATCGAGGAACTGAAACGATTGATCGAGAGGCACCGGTATCACATCCTCATGCTGGAAACCATCCTTCGAATGCTGGACAATGACTCGATAGATGTGGATTCCATACGCAAGATTAAAGATGACGTTGAGTACTACCTTGATTCCTCTCAGGATCCAGACTTTGAGGAGAATGAGTTCATCTATGATGACCTTGATTTAGAGGAACTTCGTAAGTGTTTGGTGCACATGTCAGAATTCTGTTGTGTTTTTTTTTTTTATTCTTAATTGTAATTTTTTTTCTTTCTTAATTTTTCCTTCCTGTAGCCCAGCCGTTAGGTACCACATCTCCAGCTGGTAACGCAGAGGACGAGATCTTCCAGCACTCCAGTTCCACACCAACCTCCACAACGTCATCTTCTCCAATACCTCCCTCTCCGGCTACTTGCACTACGGTGAGCATCAGACCTAAAGTTTAATCAACGCTTGGGATGCACAATACATCAGTTCCATACTGGTTATTGGCCAATAATATATATAAATATTTTTTTTATGGTTTTGGTATTGGCATGGCATTATGTTATTGATATTGGATATTTAATTGTGCATGCTAGTTTCTACCGATTTTTACATTTAGATTACCTTTGTTGACATCTAAAAACACTGTTAAATGTAATTTTTAGCAAATATAAAAATAAATATTATTATGAATTTTTCATAATGAACATCATAATGTTGTGATGCCTAAATTCACTTGTAGCATTTAAAACGTATTAATTAAAAAAAAAAAGAATAATTGTAATAATAAAATGTATTAAGTTTAAAAGTGTGTTTTATTTATTAATCAGTTATACGACAGTAAATCTTTAAAAACACCAAAAATTACATTTTAAAGACAGTTAAATGTAATTTTTAGTAAATTTAAGAATGAATTTAACTTAATTTAAGAACTGAATACAAATAAAAATAATTAATTTTGAAACTAAATTAGTAATTATAACAAGATAAATGTATTAATTTTATTTCTAATTAATTGTATTGTTTTATTTATTTATCGGTTATATATAATAATTATCGAGTTATCAGTATCAGCTTGAATTTTAATATTGGTGCATCCCTAGTCAGAGCAGCATATGACTTCTCAAACCTGCTTACCTGCAGACATATCTATCCAATAGAGGTTAATGCAAGTTATCATGAAAATGTATTTCACTAAAAGTTATTTTCTAAGTGAATGCCATGGATATGAATGTAGTAAAAAGCAATTCAGTCATTTGTTTTGGTTTGTTTTTGTACCACGTCATGTTCTCTTCATTTGTGCTGATAAGAATTCGGAAGATGATAAGAAAAGAGGTCGCTCGACAGACAGTGATATTAGTCAGGTGAGAAAAGATACCTAAAATCCCTGTACTAAAAGTCTTATGGTCCTTTCCAGTTTTGGCCTGACACTGAAAATCCTGTCAATTTGTTGCAGTCACCTATCAAGAACGGAAATCCATCTTCATCGCTATCCTCCTCTTCCTCACTGTCATCCTCATCCTCGGGAGCCTCTTCAAGCTCCTTGATCTCATTGGCGGCTGTCGCCATCAGCGGAAGCTTGGCATTAGGGGGCAGCAGCCTCTTAGGCAACATGGGCGGCCCCCTTCAGAACTCTTGCAGCTATAGTTCAGCAATGCAGCAATCCCAACAACAGCAGCACCAGCCCAAAAACTCAGTCTCCTCCCACTCAGGCACCAACTCTGTCTCCTCCAACAACAGTATCCAACTCCCAACATCCATGTCCACGTCGCCACCCATCACCTGCACACCGGGTCCCCTGACTCCCAGCTCACAGAGCCAGCCTCCTTTGGGGACAGGTCTTTCCTCCAGTCTGGGCCTCGGGAAGGGCATGTCGGTGACGAGTAGCACGAACCAGATGCCCGTTCTAGTCCTTTCAGGGATGCCGGCGTCCTTGAGCAGCATGGCTGGGATTTTGAGCGGATCCACCCCAGCACCATACGCGCAAGCGGCCGCCGCAGGTTGCATAGGCAGCGGGCTGTCAGCATCGATTGGAACGAATATTAGCAGTACAAACTCCAGTGGAGTCGTAACCTCAGTGGGGACTAATGGAAGTCTAGGCTCCACAAGCCTCTTGGGCTCAGGGCCTGGAGTTTTGGGTATTGGGTCCACACAGTCTGCTGTGGAGCCTTTACCTCTGCTAGCTCCCAGTCCTGTGGGAGGCGCACTGATCTCAGGGAGCAGCGTGGGAGTTATCGGTGGCAGCGTGGGAGTTATCGGTGGCAGCGCGGGAGTTATCGGTGGCAGCGTGGGAGTTATCGGTGGTAATGTGGGAGTTATCGGTGGCAACGTGGGAGTTATCGGTGGTAATGTAGGGTCATCTGGGACAGGAAATTCAGCGGGAAGTGCCGCGCTACCACGGCCACCCAGTGGGCCGAAACAAAATGGGGGTACAAGTGAGTGTAGGATAACTGTCTGATTAGAAAAAAGTAATACATATGTTCTGAAACATTATTGCATTATAAGAAGAAACTAAAATACTTATAATAAATAAAAATTTTGTTCACATTTGTACTTGAATATCCCCACATCTTCCAGGTTATAGTGCTGTGGTAGCAGATAGCATGTCAGACTCTGCCCTCAACAGTGCCAGCCAATCACAGACCAGCCAATCCTCATCCTTAAATTCCTCAACAAATCAGCCGTGAGTACTAGCGTGCTTACAACACTTTAGAACCCCACTTTACCGTTAAGAAGCAATGCCCTGGCAACCACCTACAACACCCTAGCATTGTGACATCTTTTTTGTGAGGTTGATATATTCGATTAACAGACAAAAAAGACAACTAATATTCAGTCATGTTAAACATTTAACTGCACTATCACTATCGGATGAGAACAAAATTTGAACTGATTTGAGCTGAATAATTCTTCTGTAGAGCTGCTTTACAGTTGAAATTGAATTTGTTTCATAATTGATGAATTTTACAACATTAACACTGTTATTTTTCTGTTTATTAATGTAAAGCGGCTTTGAAAGAATCTGTATAAAGCGCTATATTATATAAAAGAGTTCTGTGCAAGGGCAAACCCCACTTTTCAGATAATGTACAAATCTAGAGCTGAATAACATGGAAAACCTGCATTAAAACTAATATCACTACTTTCCTGAAAAAAAAAAAAAAACTTTTGAATTACATATTTATGTTATTCATAATTAAAACAATTTTCTATACTCTTCTCCCTCCTCTCAAAACAGTAAGGACAGTGGGTCCAGCCTTCTGGGGTCGATGACACTGCCGCCCAGCTCGCCCTCACCATCGTACAGCGAGAGTAAACCAAGCGGTGGCAGCCTGCTGAATGGCCCTCTCTCGTACACACAGGCTGCCGACACCATCAAGGTCAGTCACACAACATTTGCACATTCTCAGCAACAACGTGTGTTTGATGTGTGGGTCTGAAGGCGAAGTCTACATTGCTGTTGCCGGATAGTGCTCTGCAAAGATTAGATGAGGAAACAGGCAGAGAAATTACTCTTTAATTATTGCTCACCACCTGAATGCAACAAGAAGTTTAGATAAAATAAAAGGTGTTGAGAGCCTGGGTTGTTAGATGTGAAGACACGTATGCTAACGTTCAGGAGTTTTTTGAAGGAAACATACTTTTATTCTGTAAGGATGCATTAAATTGATCTAAAATAATAGTAAAGACATTTATAATGCTACACAAGATTTCTACTCAAATGAATGCTGTTCTTTTAAACTTTCTATTAAAAGGCTCCTAAAAAACTTTATCGCTGTTTCCCCAAAAATATTCAGCAGCACAACTGTTTTCAACATTAATAATAATAAGAAATGTTTCTTGAGCACCAGATCAGCATTTTAGAATGATTTCTGAATGATATTATGACACTGAAAACTGGAGTAATGATGCTTTAAATTCAGCTTTGACATCACAGAAATAAATTAAGTTTTACAATATATCAAAATAAAGAGTTATTTTCAATTGTAATAATATTTTACAGTATTTTTATTTATTTTTTGATCAAATAAATTCAGCCTTGGTGAGCATAAGAAACTTCATACCTACCCCAAACGATTGAACAATAGTGTAGGGGAAATGGGCAGGGAATAAATATCTGAGTGACAGATTGTTATGGCAAGGCGACTGGCTCAGAGTGAGTATCTCTGAAACGGCAGGGCTTGTGGGTCGCTCCCGGTCAGCAGTGGTGAGAATTTACAAACAGTGGCCCGGGGAGGAACAAACTAAAAACCGGTGACGGTGTTGGGTGCCAAAGGCTCATCGATGCATGAGGGCAACGAAGGCTATTTCGTCTGGTCCGATCCAACAGTCTACTGTCTACACTAAATTTTAATGATGGTTATGAGAGGAATGTGTCACAACACACAGTGCATCACACTTACAAACCACTCAGAGTGCCTATGATAACCGCTTTCCATCGGTGAAAGCGCCTACAATGGGCACGTGACCCTTGACTCAAACTGGACCCTTGAGCAGGGAAAGAAGGTCGCCTGGTCCAATGAGTTTCGTTTTCTTTAACATCACATGGACGGTCGCGTGTGCACCATTTACCTAAGGAAGTGATGGCACTAGGATGCACAGTAAGATGGCAAAAAGCCGGTGGAGGGAGTGTGATGTTCTGAGCAATGTTCTGCTGGGAAACCCTGGGTCCAGCCATTCATGTGGATGTATAATTTCATATATATCTACATACTGTATATATTACATAATAAATGTCAAATTAGAATTTGACATTTATTATGTATGTATTTTGTCTCTTTTGCCACCCTTAAGTTTCTATGCATTGTTTCTTGGTTTTCAGTGGAGTTGTTTATCATCCCTAATTGTTTTGAGCACATGCTAGATCACTAGAGTCCACTTTTATTGACCGTTTTGACCAATGCATTTTCCCCTCTGCATTCACTCTCTTCAGCCTCAGGAGCCTCTGAGTTCTCAAAAGTCAATGGTAGAGAGGGTTGCCCAGAGCTCAGGGTTAGAAGGAGAGCTGTCTGCGCTACATATCTCTAGTGGTAAGTATCAACTAGTACTCAACACTATAAGGTTATCTTGCCCCGTTCTCTATGTTGTTGGTAACATTCTTTCTATCACCGTCTTCCAGCTTCTCAATCTGTTCTTTCGGAGGTGAGCATCGCCCCTTCATTGGGCGTGTGTCCACTGGGTCCTGTCCCCCTCTCCAAAGAGCAACTCTACCAGCAAGCCATGCAGGAGTCCGCCTGGACGCACATGCCTCACCCGTCCGACTCTGAGAGGATCAGGTGAGCGCACACCAACACACAAACACACACACACACACACACACACACACAAATACGATTTTTTAGTATTCACTGATTCTGACAGCTGACTACACGCATGCCTCAAAATCTAGGGAATTCCTGGAACCTTGTACTCCAATGTGACCATGTATTGCATCAGTTTGTCATTTCTTTTTCTTGTATTCAATTCTAAAATATCTAATGCAACTTTATGATATTTTGGGGCATTGCCGAATGAAAAATATTTGGCCCTTTAAACAGCCATAGTGCTCATTATTGCACAAGACATCTCATAAAATCTGCTTTCATATAACTAACACTGGATTTAATAATATAATTTGTATTTCTACATGTCACTTTAAATAGTAACAAGTTTCATGAGATCATTTGTTTGAGCATCCTGATAAGCCTGATGCAGCCACATTGATTCATTCTATGATTTAATTATTTAAAAAGAGATTCATTTAATTTGACACATTATTTGATTGATTTACCTAAATGTTCCTATTGGTACACTTACTACTTTTATTTTTTATTTGTATTAAGTCTTATTTTGCGTATATGTATTTATTTTAAAAAGTAGGTAGGTACATCAGTTACATTCAGTTTCATTAAATTAATGTATTTATTGATTTATTGATTTAACTAAATGTCATAAAATGTCATAATTTTTTCGAAGTACCCATTTTTTAATCATTTAATTTTGAATTCTTAGGTTCTCCGTATTAAATCCACACAAAAATACTATCTCATCCTATCCCTTTTCAGTTGATCAGGGTTCTTTGACTTGCAAACTTGTTTCGATTGAATACTCACTTTATCATTTCCTCTTTTATTGGACACACAGGCAGTATCTGATGAGGAACCCCTGCCCTACACTGCCTTTTCACCACCAGATGCCACCTACCCACTCTGACACTGTGGAGTTCTACCAGAGACTGTCTACAGAGACCCTCTTCTTCATCTTTTACTACTTAGAGGTGTGTGTGTTAGGGCTGTCACTTTACGTTCGAAAATCGATTGCACAATCGATCGGACCAACCAACACAAGTATCGAAAACGAAAATAGGGAATCGATTTTAACGGCCTTTTTTTTTTCTTTTACCAAAAATGTGTTTTAGGTGGACAGATCAATACAGTGCACAGAACATGTAGGATGTTGGAAAATAACAATGTCTTTTCTGTTAACCAAATGCTTTTTAATGTTCGCTATTAGGCTACTTCAATGCAAGTGAACAAGCGCGCCGTTATTTGTTGCTTAGTGACGTGTGTGTTCAAGTAAGCCAGAAATGCGCAGATTCTGCGCTATACGCTGTATTTAATATATCATTAGGACTCACGAGTTGCGTATTTGCGCTAAATCCGCGCAGATTTGGCTTACACGAACTTCCACAGCAAAGAAAGTGAGTAAACATAGAAACACGCCAGATTGGCTCGTGATTTGACAGTGTTTTCCGCCAAAGTTCATTTTTACCCGCATTTGGCGAGTTGGAGGGTGTTAATTTCAATCCCTGAATGTTGCGCTCCTGTTTGTCATTGTGCTGAAACTTCACGCCAATAAATCATCAGAAATATTGCTGACTTGTGCGCGTCTCAAGCGCCCTCTTTACGCTCGTCCTAATGCCTGTTAGTTTCCGTGGATTTGCCTATATTTGGCGTTGAAAATGGAAACGTCTTTAGACAGGGAAAATCGATTTTACAATCGATTCAATGAACACTTACGTCTCAAAAATCGAACAGGATTTTTTCACAAAAGTGACAGCCCTAGTGTGTGTGTGTGTGTGTACATTTATAGTTAACACCTTCAGTAAAGCACTAGTAATTGAAAACAGGTTGTTTTGTCTTTTAGTAAGCACAAATGACTTGCATTTGATTGAATGATAGATGTAATATTGATCTCTGAGTGGGATTTCAGCATTACGGTCAGATTACAGTCCCTTTTTATTGACGTATTTCTGGTAAATGACAGATTGTTCCTTTCCACTCCCTAGGGTACAAAAGCGCAGTATCTAGCAGCCAAGGCCTTGAAAAAACAGTCATGGCGGTTCCATACAAAGTACATGATGTGGTTCCAGAGACATGAGGAGCCCAAGACCATCACTGATGAGTTTGAGCAAGTGAGTCACACTATTGCTGTATTCTACTGATTACTCTACTTCTTGAGGTAAAGTGGCTGGTTTTTCTTGATGAATAGTAGCTTCTCTGCTTTATTAATTAAATAAAACATTTCAACTTGGGCGTCAGATGCGAATTCGTGAATTTGCACGTGTGCATGCACCAAATAAAATCATTCGCGCGTAATGCGCCAGACGCTCAATTCACGTCACGTCTACCGCACGAACTGGACGCTACCGCGCCGCGCAAAACGCCTCATTCGCGCCGCAGGACCTCTAGACACTCGTAAACGCGTCTTTACATTGACTTAACATTGAAATCATTTGCACCAGACGCTCTATTCGCGTTTGGTGTGAACGCACCATCAGATATACTGAAATACGTCCACACCGCAGACATGTTGCTTCAGACAAGCACGTGCAGGTCGCGGTTTCTGTTTGCGTCATCACAACATTTCGGCCGTATTGTTTCGGTGATAAAAGTCTTTCGGACGAAAACCTATTAAAAAAAGGTTATTACCACTATTACTGATTCTGGGGCCCCTGGTCCCATTTTTATCAAATTTTGGCCAAGAACCGCTAACTTATACAGGAATACGTCTCACCAATATGTTGACTAAAGTTAATTTTTATGTACCAACTTGAGGTGCGTAAATCTGAAATTGTTGTATTTCTAATTTATTAACAGTGTTGTCTTACACTACTGATTAAAAGAAAATACATGATCCTTCAGAAATAATTTCTAAAAATACTTATTTCTTTAGAATTTAACACTGAAGACTGGAGTAATGGCTGATGAAAATTTAGCTTTGCATCACAGAAATAAATGATATTTTAATTTATTTTAAAAAAGAAAAATATTATTTTAAACTGTAATAATATTTCACAATATTGCTGTTTTTTTCTGTATTTTTGATCAAATAAATGCTGGCTTGATGAGCATGAGAGACTTTCAAAAACATTAAAAATAGTAATGTTTCCAAACTTTTGACTGGTTTTATAATTTCTGTGGAAGTCTCTGGACCAAATAATGTTCGTCCAATCATTGCATTCGGCCTATTAATCAAAGTATATTGAAAAAGTGTATTACAGTGGCTTCCACAAAAATATTTAGCTCACAACTGTTTTGTCAAGCATGATATACTTTTTATTTTTTATTAAATCTTACTAACCCCAAACTTTTAATCGGTAGTGTATATGTGAATACAGTGCTGTGTAGATTACTTGCAAATTATAGTCAGTTACTAATTTCAAAATACATAATGAAAATTGTAATAGTAATTTGTAATGTAATCTATATTATTTAAATCTTTTAAAGAATTTTAAAGGATAATATAATTACAAGTAGGGCTGGGTTTCGATTCAAATGTCAAGAATCGATTCGATTCCGATTCTCAAGATCTTGAATCGATTATCATCATTCGATTCGATTCGATCCGATCTGATCTTCGAGATTTAGATCAGTGTTTTTGAAAAAAGCATTTTTTTTCAGCTGTTACCTGAATTACAGGACTGTATGCAACATATTGATACTATTATTATAGACATTCAACTGAGTATGGATGGTTGTAAAGAACAATCCCCCTTCCAGAGTGTTGATACAACTGCTTTCACAAACTTGCACTGGTGTAGACGACAGAGGACGCAGTATATCAGCAGCAGTAGGGCTGACGCGATATCCGCAATCTTATAGTACCACACACTGACAAGTCAACCGCAGAGGATTGCAAGTAACCGCAGCAATATTCACAGCTTTTTATAAGGCTATACCCTTCTTGTTTTGAACTTCATGCATGTGTATTGAATGTTGAACAAGTTCATAATGATAACAAGACTGTTTATCATGGTGATTTGTAGCCTACGGCTTCCCACAGACAATGAATGAGAGAGATCGGCAGAGCGCGTGCGAATACCTGCGTCTGTCTTTGAAGTCATATTCGTGGAAAGGTTGCCGTGTAAAAGGAAAGCGAAATATTTGTCGTATAGTCCTTTTAACGCTCACGTCACGGAAATGCACGTCAGCAGCATTGCTGGTCAGCTTCCCACAGCGCGAGGAAGCCGCGGGGAAATAAAATCAGCGAGTCGCGCATTGAATCAATGCCATATTGGTCTTTAATAAATGAAGCATTTTCAGCGTTTACCCATGCGACGCATTGCTGCTTAGCTGAGCCTTGGAAAGTGGAACTCAAAGTTAAAAATAATTAACACCTTGTTTCATTATCTCTTTTAATGAATCAGCTTTTCTGAACGTGTTCGTTGAATGAACGGTTTAGTGACTCACTCAAAATCCGTTGTCGTAACAATGTGCGTGCTGAGTGAAAGCCTTTCAATGCGCATAGGGATCTCCCAGTCGCAGCAAGTTAAAGTTCACAGGGAAAATGTAAGCCTATTATTAAATCGATCCTCTGAGTTACGGATCGATCTTTAGACATTTATATGAAAATCGATTCAGAATTGGTGAATCGATTTTTTTCAACACAGCTCTAATTACAAGTACTTCATTTTGGAATCTTAAAACCCAGTACTGTTTGAATATAACCCAAAAAAGAATAATAACTGAATGGTTCGTTATTTCTGTCTTTCTACAGGGAACATATATCTACTTTGACTACGAGAAATGGGGCCAGAGGAAAAAGGAAGGATTTACATTTGAGTACAGGTACCTTGAGGACCGGGACCTTCAGTGACGGATGGTCAACTAGAACGGAGGACTACTGTCGACATTCCGAATTGAATCAACACACACATGTACACTCTCTTTCATTCACTGGGGAGGAGACCCAGATGCACATGCGAGGCTGTTTTATGTCTTGCTGGTGCATAATGCATCTGAAGCCCCTCCCCCTCCCAATCTCCGAGTTCTTTGTGACTCCGCCCTCTCATTCAATCAGACTTAACGCTGGTAAATCCCCCCCGTTCTGAGAACTTTATGGAGCATTTTTGCGCCAAAAAAGAAGTTGAATGAACATTCACCCTATCACCAAGATGACAATAAACTTAAATCATTGTGGATGAATTATTTAGCCATGGCTAATTGCGTAAAACACTGAAGTTCTGCTATATTGATAACCTAAATCCAAACTAATCCAAGTCCTCTGAGCTACAGCTGTGTTGTTCAGCAAATGATTAGTTTAAAGTAAACATCAGCAATTAAATTCTTATGCACAACCATTTCAATCTTGCATATATCTGTCCACCCAAGCCATAACAGCTGCTGTTTTCTCTTAGGAAGCTTGATTTTGGGGTAGTTACACCCCTGTCTTGTAAGCTCTGATTAAAGCACAGCTATTAATAAGCTTGCAAGTGTGTGTCCCAAACTCTAATATTGATATTCATAATCGTTCCATCACTGTGGAACCAAATAATGAGTCTGAATGAGTCTCTTGCCAGCTCAAGCACACTATTTTTGTTTGTAGACAACAAACAGGAGGCCAAGTACACGCCACTCAGATCAGGTTTGTGACTCTCATCAAAAAAAAAAAAAAGTTATTATATAGAGGGCTTTTTTGGATAAGGGAATAATGGATATGTTCATTTACTTGGGTAAATGTACTTCTCCAGTTGAAATTCGCTGTGAATTTTTGAAAGCGACAGGCTTATGAGAGTTTTAGTAGACTTGCATGTCTTACAGATTTCACTAAAACTTCGTTTCATTTCACAATGACACTCATAAATGTTCCAGCATTTTATGACATTTCGTTCCTCTTATTTGTTTGTGCCGTATAAATTAGCATCCACGGAATTAATTTAATGAGAAAAAACATGCTGTAGAGAGGATTGTGGTCAGACATTTTAAAATTTCTTTACAATTCAGCAAGAATCGGGCATTAAATACCCAACCTTATAAAATGCGTACGCACACAACCTTGTTTTAATCGTAACGTTTATCTTTCTCGATGAGCGTGTGGAAGAGAGCAGAAATGTGAATTATGAATATATATATTTTTTTTTTCCTAACTGGAAAAGTGTTGTACAGAACATTTGTTCTCCTTCTGTTGACCCCCAACCCCCCCCCACACACACACACACACACACACCAAAAAAAACATTTAAACAGCATGGAGTATTACACTTGCAAAGTGGACTGGAGTAAAAAAAAATGAGAAAATGAAACATTGCAATGAAAGTAAAGACTGTAAAATATAAATAAAATAATTACTTTACAAAAAGAGGACATCTGGGTTTTCATCATCACCGAGCATCTGTTTTGAAATTACATTGTTCTCATGAGACTGCTTCCAGTAACTGCCTTGTGAAGAAATTGATTATCGTTTTAATTTAGACCCATTTTAATACAGTTGTTTCCAGTCTTTAGATTTGATTAGCTGAGCGGTATTGTACAGTCCCCGCAGCACTAGGACTTTTCACTGTTTTTATCCCTCTGCTTGTCTTTTCTTCAGGGTGGAAGCCAAGTGAGGGACAGGGTTTTGAAAGTCAGAGCATCTGTGTTTGCTCTTGGTTCGTGATCGCTCACGGTTTCTTGCTAGTAGTAAGCTAAAGCTGAGACACTTTAGAGCGCAGATGGGAAAATCTCTGCCACTCCACTCATACGCCGTTCTAGACTGGCCTTCGGTATGTGCACTGGTTGATGCTCTTTGGCTCATAAAGAATGGCAAGTTGTTGGTTTAATGATTAATGAAATCATTTCTGATCATGTGTCTTAATTAACAAAAAGCTTGTAGTCAATGCTCTGTATTACTGAATGCATACTCTACTATTAGAGAAGTTTGGGGCCAGTAAGGTTTTTTTTTTTTTGAAGGAAATTGCTACTTTTATTAAACAAAGGAGCATTAAATTGATCAAAATTTGCAGTGAAGTCATTGAATGTTTCAAATGCCGTTCATTTGAACTTTCTTTTCATCAAAGAATCCTGAAAAAAATGATCAGTTTCCTCAAAAATATTAAGTAGCACAACTTTTAAATAGTGAAAATATTTTACAGTATTACTGTTTTTATGCTTGCACTTTATTTTACAGTCCTGTTCCCCATGTGCATACGATGTGCTTATTATAGTTATTACAATAACTGGGTAATAACTAGGTACTACTAACCCTAAACCTAAATCTAACCTTAACCCATGTAGTTACCTTATTACCAGTACTTTCTTAGATAAGTGCACGTACTGCAAAATAAAGTGTAACCATTTTTACTGTATTTTTCATCAAATAAATACAGCCCCGGTGAGCATAAGAGACATCTTTCAAAAACATTAAAAAAAAAAAAAATTTACTGCAAGCTTTTGAACAACAGTGTGCACATTGAAGTAATACACTTTAGGATGTACAGTGGCGCCCCAAAATATGTGGAGACTGAATGAATGTCACTGCATTACAAGCAATCTTAAATAAGAGCTAACTTCACTTTTCTGACTTATATTTGCTATCTTTTTATCCAAAGTGATTTTTCGTGGATGTAGTGAACATAATCCAATCCAATGCACTCCTCATTTTAATTTTGAACAGTAAATATGATGTTTTATTTAAGACCGAACTAACGTTTTGTGAAATGCTTTACTTAAAATGTTTCCTGTCTGTCTTCGAAATAAATGCTTGGTATTTTGGGTAAAACTTCAGTTTAGGGTCCAATTCTCACCATTAACTACTACTTTCGCCTCAATAAACTCCGAGGCCCTGTTCACACCTGGTATCAAGATACGTTTTCGTTGAGCTGATCACAAGTGGACGATGCTAAATACAGGTGTAAACAGAGTCTAAAGCGTTTTGAGCTTGTCCACTTTCAACCACTTTAGAGGTAGTCGAAAACGCATTCGACCGGATTGCTTTCGTAGGCGCTCATGTGGTCAAATGCGTTTGAACCCCACTCTCCGCCTACTGTGTAAACATTTTGGGAAGCACGTTCCCTTTATCGTCTGAAGACCCAAGTTTGGTCTGAAGTCGTGTAAACGGGAATGTGTCTTCCTCGTCTGCTTGTGATTTGATCAACCAAAACGCATCTTAATACCAGGTGTGAACAGGGCCCTAGTTACTGCTTATTAATATTTAGGACGGTAGTTGTTAAGTTTAGGTATTGGGTAGGATTAAGGGATGAAGAATATGCTCAAGTAGAATAAGGCATTAATATGTGCTTTACAATTACTAATAAACAGCCAGTAAGCATGCTAATAAGCAACTAGTTAATAGTGAGAATTGAACCCTAAACTGAAGTGTGACTAGTTTGTTATATAAAGCAATTTGTACATTTTTAAGAGTGCCTTAGAAGTTGAAGCGCTTTTGTGTGCCTGTGAGCGTTGATATTATTCATTGTGTAAAAGACATATTGACTGAACCTCCAAACTCTTTACGCTCTGGTGTTTAACCACTCTAACAAAACGCCATCCTTGAACTTGTCCCACACCTGAACCTGTTTTTCACATTTTTCCTCTCTTCACGCATGTGTGAGCGTGTGATTCCGTGTTTTTGTGTGATTATTTTTGTGTGCGGCTCTGTGACTCATTTGGTTTGGGCCAGCGGCTGCAGGACCGTTTGAGTCATCTGGCTGTGTGTGAGATCACGTATGTGTGTGCGAAGCTACGAGCACTTCTGGCAGGTTCACTACCATGAAGCTCCCTCAGTGACAAGACTGACCCAACCATTGCCTCCAGCAACACAGGGAGTCATTGTCATTTCCCAAATACAAACATTCACTCTCACGTCACTGCAGACCGCAATGCTCCTACCCCAATGTCCTAAAGTGTGCTGCCTTCAGACTGCGGTATGATACTTAAAAGCAATGCTGTCTCCTCCAGGATGCCTCCTGAAACCATTGTGCCTTTTCCACAATGTGTGATAACCAATGCCAGCTTTCCAAGACCTCACATGTATGCAACATGGCGACTCTGCTACTCTTATACTAGTGTGAGAGGTAACACATTCACTTTAGGCCAAGTGACAAAAATGAACTCATTCTGATTCAATCACAATCAACATTCAAGTAACTGAATCACTCAGGAGTAAAAATTCTTCTGTAACATACGGGCAGTTGACAAATATAATAGATCAAATATATATTAAAGCAGGGATGGGGAACGTCCGACCCTAATCAAACACACCTGAACAAGCTAATCAATGTCTTCAGGGTCGCTAAGGCTACAGGCAGGCGAGGTTTTTATTTGAATTTTTTCAGGGTTGGAGCTAGACTCTGCAGGACAGTGGCCCTCGAGGACCGACGCTCCCCATCCCTGTATTAAAGAGAGAAAGTGAAAATTTTCGATTTTTTTATTTATTCACTATTTTAATGACCTTTTGCTGTTTTGCAGTCTTTAGTCATGTGTGGTGTGACAGGATTTCTTAAAGTACAAATATTCAGTTTATGCATTTTTATTCTCTTATTTTTTTCCGAAGAATAATTTGATAGTTTACTGAATAATTGTATTATTGTAGAATGTTTTATTATTTAATTATTATGCATTGTCTTCTTTTTAATAATAATTAAAAAGTCATATTTCAACCCTAAATAAAATATACAGTTTGTGATATAATGTAATTATTTTCCTGAGACACTTGCCCCCGATTATTATCATGTTTTTTTTTAATCCCCATTCTTCCCAATAGTTACTCGTATGATGTTCATGAATGTAATGGAGTAATTTTTTACCATTTCTCAATTAGTGTAAATTACAGTAACATTTCCATAGTAGGCTATTATTAGTATTATAGTATTATTAAATTGCCTTAATTCAATAATTTATGACATACTAGAATTTATTTAGTTTTTTCGTTGAAAGGGATTGTTAGCATTACAGAACAGGAAAACTGTAGCCTACATGAAACTATTGACATCATAATAACGTTACCAATATAAATGGTCCTTGAATAAAAGCAGAATATCTACTATAATTTCTTTTGATTTTGGACTCAAAATGGACCCGGACATGTTCTTGATTTCTTGGGTTTGACCTTATAAAAAAAGAGAGAAATCAATCGAGAATCATTATTGCCATGGGATGCTGCGGTTACCACGGAAACCAATGGCACAACCCTTTTTTTAATACATTTCTGTCGCGCAAATGGAAGAGCTCAACTCTATAGTTTAACTATGTCATTCTGTTCTTCGTTTCTCGGAAAGAAATAAGTTAAAATCCAGCCCGTTTTAAGAATTTTCATCAATTATCGCGCGCTAGAATCTCATGAGCGCGTGCCAGTCTGCGAACGAGCGTCAGTTGATTTTCCCTAAAAACCCAGCACGCGCAGAACAGACATTCTCAGCCAATAACGCGTGCCAACGATTGGCAGATCATTTCCAACATTTAGCAAATGAAACCACGTGCAAGCATCTCGCTCCAATCGATGTAAACTGAGCGAAGCGGACCTTTGTGGGAGCAATTGCGTTTCAGTGGCGCTGAGGTAGATCTGGAGCCCATTGAATTTGTGTTGAAAGCGGAATAACACGGTCATTTAAATAGTAGGGGAACGGATATTGCCGGGCGCGTCTAATTAATCAGCCGTTTTATGTGTATTTGGCGAAATACGGATTAGACTGTGCATAGTCAATAGCGTTTTATATGAAAAATAACCAATTTTTACCTGGATGCACGGAGTATTCTGCGTTTTCTTTTCTCGTTGGACTGTAAATTACGCATGGTCGATATTTTTGCTAATATTTGGAGACGTCCACTTATTCCTTTCACGTTTTTATGACTTGTGACTCAATGCAAACTATATTTTGAAACAGATTTTTTTTTGTAGAACACCCTGGACGAGTGGAGGTTTTATTCGCCTTTAAAGACACTCTCCCATCGCCAATGCCACAAAACTGCGTCTTTTTCTACGAACCAAGAGCTGTTAAGAAACGCAAGACCCCATCTCTGTGAATACTGCGCGTGCTGCATCATCTTATTCAATTTGCTGTCAGCCAAGAGAGGGGCAACAATAACTTTGAACGGTTATTGTATCGCATTTCTTTCAGTCTCCGCATCATTTTCCACAGATTCGAAGCGGGCAGCTGTTGCAACACACGCAGGTAAGACGTGCCTTCATTTTGTTCCCATCTGATGCTGTTACTGCTGCAACGTGCGCGAGGATCGCATACACATAGGTCGCGCGCTCATTACAGCCTTTTTTGCGTTTTTTTTTTTAGTTGATTCCCGTTTATGAACACATCTGTTATGTGCTAAATTTGAATATTCTTAAGGAATATAAGATCAGGGATGGATGCATGTCAAGGGGATTGGTGTCGCACAGCGTGTGTCGTCCGCCACTGGAATGTTAATTTCCTCCCTGAGATCTGCCATGATGCTGCTGTGTGTATAGCTTGCTATAGTCTTGTTTGCGTGTGTTGGTCCGAATTTGCCTATATTGTGAACTAAATAATGTTTGAATGAATATATAAAAATGCAAAAAACGTGTCTTAAAGAGTTACGTTTAGGGGGTAGGGGGTTAAAAATGTAATTATCTCAGTATAAAACAATATAAGTCAATGGAAAGTCCTTATTGTGATATGAAAACAAGCATGTTTTTTTTGTTAACGGCTTGTCACTTGTAACTATGGCGCATTGTCAACACACGCATTCAAGTGTCGCAAAATGCACATAATTAAGCAAATCCTTCAATGTTTCACTCAACAAATTACACTTAAGTGTCTTTGTTCATTTCTCTTAATCTGTAAATGACAGCACAAAGCTTTTTTTGTACTACGACTTGTTGCTAACTAACAGACTTTAAAATCCTGAAAGCTACTTTGATTTGATCTTCTAAGGCCTACTGTCCTCTTTCTGCCCTTCATCTCTCCATTCCCATTTCGGTGTGTTCTCGCTCATAAAATGGTAATGGACTGCATATTGGCCTGACATCTGTCATCTGCACCTGTTTGTGGATGGGACGGATGCCTCCCATCCTCCTGAGTCAGAGAAACAGGGTTGATGATGATGATCAGGAGGAGGATGAAGGGGTGGGGAATGGAGAGGAAGAGGCAGATGAATGGAGATGTGTATTGTGCTCGCTTATAGGAAGAAGTATGTAGGCCTATTTACCGCAAAGGGAGGATGAAACGAGTGAACTAAGAGAGGTGATCCATCTGCCCATCTCTATGTCACATCCCTCTCTATCTCACTCACTGCAGCAGAGCTATTCTAAGAGAACACTTTCGACCCACGCACTGTCAAAAAGATCGAGAAAAATAAAGAGTGTATGAGAGAGAAGGAAGGACGAGAGGCATGTATGGCATGCTCAGGCCGTCTTTGGAGAGTTAGTGTGCATGTGTGTTAGAGGAGTACGTGCAGATGTTGTAGCACACATCTGTGAGGCACCGCTTTTACGAGCCCGTGCTTCCAGGACCCTGTCTCTCCGCTTCACATCATTAGCCACACAAGGCGTTGCCGATGGCAACCCCGGAAAAGATGCAACTTGGTGAGCATAAAGCGCACTGTAAAACAGCATAAGTAGATGCACTTGTGAGGGGCTGTTTAAAGGTGCGTAGCCTTGTGTGTTACCTCATTCCTTCTTCCATAAGGGTCCTTGCTCCTTAAGACCCTTCCTCCCCCATCCCTGCATCCTTCCTGTCTTCTCTTCTCCTCTCAATAGGGTCTCTCTCTGCCCTGCCAACCCCCCACTCCGCACACATCTGTGGCTGTGTCACCCCCCGCTTCCTCTCTTGTGTCGTCCAAAGCTGCATCTCTTTGAGCGTATTAAGCCTTCAGTATGTTCCCACAAGCCTTTTTAAGTGGCGTTTATACTGTTATTTGCTTATTTACACCCAGTGCCTGTCATTGAGGTTTTAAGATTCACTGTTTTGCATCAGCTATGCTAACATGGGCATGTTATTCACTGCCGTAACGTGTGACTCAGTATGTGAGAAAGCTGAGGTCGCACTACTATATGCAAGAAATATGGTGTGCTTACACTTTGGACCTTGTTTATCGTGGAGGCTGATGTGATTCACAGCCACATGATTGTGGATGATTTTGTTGTAGGGAAACAACAGAAATGAAACTGAATGCACAGTTGTTCATATTATTGTTAAGAATTGCAGTCATTGTCTGGTTGAATGTGTAAATGTTATTTGTCGGTGTCAGTATAAAAGCCGAAATCTTGTTGGTGTGAGTAATTTTATATCACTATTAAGGTAGATATATTATTTTATTGCACAATACAGCTATTAATGGGATACAGCACAACACAATACAGCTACCCATTTTTAATGGGAAATCAAAGGAAAATGGTTGATATATTAAAAAAACATGGTAATATTAAATTTTGGAATATTCAGTGAATAATATTTTTTCAATAAAAAGTTACTTAATTTAATTTGATTTATTTTCATTTCTTTTAGAATTGAATAGACACAAAACATAAAAATAAAATCATATCCATCATATATATCAAAAGAGAGACAGATATAGTGGGAGATGTAGTTCAGCGTTGTACTCGGAAATAAGAAGTTTATGAAGGTAAAATGATGCCATAAAGAATCGGATGTGCAGGGTACGATTTGTAAAGGTGTACATAAGATTGCAAGCGTAAAATTAAATTTGCACGAGCAAGAGAAGATTTTTAAAGGTATAAATCGCCTTTCAAGTGTAAGTTTTTTTTTTTTTTTTTTTTTTTTTTTTTACTGTTATTCGCAAGTGTATTGTATCATGTATTGTGAAACTGCAGCTCCATGCTAACGCAAATGAAATATGATCTGTATTCATCTGACTTCCATTTTTCCGTGTTGTTTACATTTTTGGCACGACCCCCACATCCCCTCCAAAATACGACTAAAAGCATTGCAAGCCTGTGAACAGCAAGTTGCAAGCGAAAACAACTGAGTCAGGAACTACAAAACAGATTGATCGTGTAAAGCCAACCTTTGTGTAAAAAAATAAACTTTTGCAAATGTCTAAATGACTTGTTGTGTACATGGGGCAAAAAAGCTCACGAATAAACCCCGATTTATACAGTTCCGTCTTTCTTTTAGCTGCAGTTACAGTTTTGGCACGATTCTCTCACCCGTTGAGTTTTGCACATAGACTGTATAAAACGGTTTTGCAAGTGTGAGGAGGAGGGCGGGTCCACCTTCTTATAGCCAATAAAATGAGCTTCTCGATTGAACTCTTATCTGATTGGTTCAATAAACAAGCCAGACGTCAGAACACATCTTTATCTTCATTTTGGCTCAGCATCGTTCTCGTTGCTGAAATGGTACTTTTATTGCACACATACATGTTAAATAAATAAATAAATGATGATTGCTCAATAAGTTGTGTACCGTTGGGCTGACTATATGAGTTCATACTGAATCAGGGATTTGATTTATTCACTTTCTTTTGTCTTTCAGTGAAAATCCAAGACTAACAAAGGAAAACAGACGCCAAGACGAAGAGCCATCAGCCTGGATGAAAACGACTGGAGTCCCAGCCAGGAATAGGAAGTCATCATCTTTTCTAAAGCAGACGAACCATCACTGTTTTTGTGAGCCAGGGGCTTTTTGAAAGGATGTTGATTTGCACAGATTGAAGATTTTTTTCCTTGACTTTTTGCTACCAAATCCAGTGCCAAACACTAACCGTGCCAACCAAAAGCAAGAAATTATTTCACCAGTACTTTTGTTCATCCATTTAACCACAATTTACACCAACTTTGATTCTTAATTTTCATCAGTCTCTTTCACTACTGAATAGCATGTAATAGTTCCCAATGTGTATCGTTTATATTTACATCATTTAATTTGAGTCGCACACAACAAGCAGCTTTTGCTCCCCAAAATAGGGAGAACAGTGCATTATTGGTTAAACATGCTTTATGTAAGAGTGGCCGTTACGAATGCATTAGCCTGAGAGAGTTCGGCTCCTGATCGATTGATCGATGGATGGACGGGCTTATGGATGGCTGGCACAAGCCTCATTAAACTTTCCAAAGTGAGCTGCTGCTAATTCTGTTGATTAGTCGTCCGTTCCTCTCACTAAGGCCCGTTTTACTCTTGCTATCCATCAGATCTCTTTAGTCATCCATCTCGTTTGCTCCTCCCACCTCTACGGACTCTGCACATTTAGAGCAGAACCCTCAGGAGTCTCTGAAGGGTTTAGATACTGAAGCCATACGTCTCATAGCCATACTAACGTCAAGATCCCTGCCAGCGTTGAGAGGATTCGGTTTGACCATTCTAGAACAGCAGATGCATGGGTATATTCAGGAATATTTTTAGAGGTCTATATGTTCGACGGTGGTCCAGGTTTGACGTTCCGTAATCTGCCATATTCACCAGCGAGCCATTGACGCGTTTACTGTGTTGACAGTGGGACGACGTTTAAAGTTGTCCCACTACTTGAAAAGACGCTCTTTATCACTTAGGATAGGTCTTTTGGTGCGTTTGCTTGACGGTCCACACGTGTTCCACATTGACGGATGAATCCCGACTTGTTCATGCCTGTTCAGTGGGCTCAACCATGCTGTCCTGCCAGAACTGGGCCCAAGCCCCCATTTGTTTTATTCTGTTGGGTTGAGCTAAATCCAGAGCAGAGACACTCACGCAAGAGGGTCCAACACACATAGACCCTCAACCTTTACCTAGACTCAGTCCATCCTTCCATTTCCTTTCTTCCTTTCCTGAACACTTCTTCCTTTCTGGCCTGACTTGTGTCGTCAAGCCAGGAACTAATATATACCTGCTGCTTGTAACACTTCGCGAGTGCCCTAACCGACCTACACTCTTCCAAAGCCTTCGTAATGAGCCTTTGTTCCGTGGTGCCACCTTTAGAGAAAAGATCAGCTCTTCCCCATTTCTCTTGAACTCTTGAAAGTTGCTCTTTCATTGCTTCGTCCTACCTTTATCTCTAGCCTCAATAACTTCCTTCTGAAACTCGAAAAGATGAAGTACTTAGTATTTTTCTTGAGAACTGACACTGTTAGCTTGATAATTTCGACCGCACAACAGAACCTCAATGACCTTGAAAGGTATTCTTGTTAGTCTTGCAAGATATTCTCATTGATGATTAAAGCCTAAAGCGCCAACCAACTGAGATTTGTTTACAAGACAACATCAGTTCTTGAAGCTGACAATGACAGTTGTTTACAAATCACACAGAATAGCTGAGTAGTATTAACTGTTTCTTTCTATATGGTTGGTTGGTTAGTGAGTCGAGAACTGAAGTGCCAACCAGAATAAAGAGCATTTGGTGAGATATAGTTTACACTCAAACAGAAATGTTTACATGTTGCCCATAAGGTGAACTCAGATTGAGTCTTGAATGAGTTGTTTGTGCCATAGATCAGTTCAGTCACAGAGACTTAAACAAAACCACCTTTAAGAGGAAGTTCCCATGACTTTGACACTTTAAAAAGTTTACATTGTTAAAATATACGTTTTGTTTACAGAACTAAATTGCTTGCAACAAAAGTCAAATACTTTATTCATTGTCATATTTCTAAAGCTGTTGTTTTTTTAATAGAATTTTCTCATTGAGAAGATTCCAAATATTTGATTTTGTGCCAAATCAACATTTTCAAGCATTCCAACTCTCACCCATTAAGCATAAAACTTGTACATAGATTTACCTCATTCTTGTTAATAATTTCCTCAGAAATATGTTTACACCCTAACTGCGAGTCTCATGCTTTTTTCTTCAATCTGAACTCCCGCACTTGGATGTGTATTTTGCATATGAAATAATTTGCATACTAGTGTATGCACATGTGGAAGAGATTAACTTGTCTACATGTCTTATATATTGCCACATTGACTTGCAAATTTTGATAGACGTCAGCTTTTTGTAGGCCTCGGTAGTCTTTTGTACAAAGGCTTCACTTTTTTTCATCTTTGATAAAAAAAAAGTCCCCTGTATCAAGATGCCACCCGCTGCCATCTTGCTTTTCTTTCTGTTCTGCCCTGTGGTCTCCACAGTGACTATTACTTCGGAACGCTCCTCTGTGAATGGGGGGCCGGTGTTGCTTCTGTTGCGAGGACGTGGCCGCAAGGTCCCTCAGCCTGACATGCGGGACAAGGAGGCTGCTGCCATGGCGGCAGAGCCAGAGGCAGCCGAGATCCCTCCAAGACCCCTGCCGCAGATTATGCTACCCCGCAATGTAACAGCCGATGCCCTGAAGCCCCCGCTGGGAGCCGCACAGGTGGCGCCTCCACCTCGGCGACTGGTGGATGTGGACGTGTGTCAGGGCTACTACGACGTGATGGGACAGTTCGACAACACTTTCAACTGCACCAGGGGCACCTACATATACTGCTGTGGCACCTGCCATTATCGCTTCTGCTGTGAGCACCAGCGCAGCCGTCTAGACCAAGACTCCTGCAATAATTACCGCTCACCTGACTGGGCCGTCACAACGGGACCCGTCACTCATCCCCCGGTCCGACACGACCCAGATTTCGACCCGCTGCAGCAACAGAGCAACAGCACGGCTTACGTCATTGGGGGAGTCATCTCTTTTACCATGGCTGTGGCCATTGGGATTAAAGTGGCCTTCCATAAACTGTCTCGACGACCGAGGAATAGAGACATCAACATGCCTAGGTGAGTGAAAGGGCCATTATGACTGCACTCACAAAGTGGAAGGAGACAATGCTGTACACATCTGAGTCTCCACCAGTGACTGCCATATGAAGAGATTCGTTGTGATTTTGATGTCAGACTCTTTCAGCTTTTGCTTTTGATTTCGTCATTCACTCATACTTCATTTTTACTATTTATCTCTCTCTCTTCAGAGCGCTGGTGGACATTCTGCGTCACCAGTCTAGTCCGGTCCAGCAAGGAGAGAGGAACAACAGCACGGTCCTAACAACCGCCACCTCCAGTGAGGGCACACTGGGGCGGCCATTGAAAAACTTCTACACTCCTGCCCTCCAGAGCAAAGATAACCGGAGTGAGTCTATCTCACCCACACATAAGAGTTATAGATCGAATAACAGCAAAATATTAAGCAAAGGAAACAATGGATGTATGCAACGTGTATAAACTTGCAGAGGAATGAATGAGTTGATATAGAGAAATAGGCGCTTGAAGTAATCAACAGCACAGAAATGAAGTCTGGAGGCTTTATTTAGTCGACAGATTGAAAAGCCTGAGTGTATGAGGTAATGTAGAACAGAGGATGTGTCAGAAATGAGTCACATTAATCTTGCTTCAGAGACAAAAGACGCTATGTAATAACCAAAGAGAGCAGCAGTAAAGGAAGTAAAGGATTGACCAACATCCATAACAGAGATACTTAAAGTATGCAGCACTTTTAGAAAGTGAGGAGTAATCAGGGGCCAATGAATAAAATGTCTGGTAAAATATGGTATTAGTTGTGATACTTGATTTTCAACTGGTTTAAAGAGTGCTGTGCAGTGCATTCAGTTAATTGTATTTATACACACACACATCGAAATTATTCAACCCCCATTGCAAATCCGGTTAATTGGCAAAATTTACAGACTTTCAGCTGTTTCCAATGAACAAATCAAACAAAAGTAATTAAAAAAGCTCAACACAACAAATGTTTTAACGTGGTTTCCCCATATCCAACTAAAAATGCAACTTTTAATGACTTCCACAGTCTCAAAATTATTCAACTCCCTGAATAGAATCTCGGTGATGCTCTGGGGCTGCTTTGCATCCTCTAAGATGCTTGCCATGAATGGTTGAATAATTTTGAGACTGCAGAAGTCATTAAAAGTTGCATTTTCAGTTAAATTTGGGCAAACCACGTAAAAAAATTTGTTGTGTTGAGCTATTTCAATTACTTTTGTATAATTTGTTCATTGCAAACAGCTGAAAGTCTGTAAATTTTGCCAATAATTTCGACTACAACTGCGTGTGTGTGTGTGTGTATATATATTATATATATATGTAAATCTTTTGTAACATTAACTTTACTGTCACTTTTGATTAATTTAATGCATCTTTGTTAAATAAATAGTAACAGTACCAATTTCTTAAAAAAATCTTACTGACCCCAAACTTTTGAATGGTAGTGTATATATAAATGCATTCATAAAATTCAAATTTCAAATTTTCACATTTTTAAATTCATATGTAAGAAAAAAAAGAAAAATAAGTAAAAAAAATAAATAAGAAAAAAGTAAGAAAAATTTAGTCTCAAGGATGTAACCAACTATTTAAAACTGGAAACCAAAAGTACAATTTTACCAGTGTGTCATTGAAAAAAAGAAGAAGAAGATATTAATATTAATTAATATTATGGGGATGCAACCCTTATTGTCTGTGACTGTGTTGGCTAGCCATGATTTCATAAATGCTCTTTCTCGGATTCGGTCCATTTTGTGTTGAATTGCCTTTTTTCACTCTCAAGTTTTCAATGTTTGGCTATATTTGCTAAATGGAACACACGCAGTTTGAATGTGCCACAGGTGGTCTTTCCAATTAGTGGTGAGAGTATTTTAATGGCACCAATCACTTACTTGAATATTTGCATATAATTGTTTTTACCATTATTGACAAAGTAGTACGACGGCAAGTAAGCGATGTGGTACAGCATGACAAAACTGCTTTAGACTGCTTCAATCATTATAACAGGAGCGTTACACATCGCATTTTGTTTTTCACTTGCTGTGCTGATAGAGATTCGGGAAATTCTTAAAATTGCGGTGACAGGTCAACCAATATCAATGTTTCTAAGTTGAGATATTAAATGTGCATATAGGCCTCAAATGTATTTTATGAACTGGGAGTGGGTCGGTGTTCACTTTGCTCTCTTGCAGCTGGGAAACACAGTTTTGGCCAGACTGGGTCCAGTCCTAAACACACAACTACAATGGGTAAGCCAAGGAGCTTAGGCAGAGTGTGCAAATGTGTCGCTTGTGTGAGAGCACCAGTAAGAAAGCTTCAGATTTGTCTGTGTGTATTTGTCACTGCCTTTGCTTTGGCCTGGTCTAGTTGGTTCGAGTGTGTTTGCTCGTGCCCTCCCACTCTGTCGCTACCCTGAGCTATTTTCTTGTTGTTTGTCCTGCACCCAGCACTGTTTGCACCAGTCAGCAAAGCTTCAGTAACTGTGTTGGCATGCATAAAAGCAGAATGCCAAATATCATGAAGAAAAAGTGTTTTTCTTTGTTTATGCATACTATTATATTCATATTTATTGCAGTATATGAATATGATATTTAACCAATAGATTGAGAGAAAAAGGTCCTGATGCTGTGGATTGCAACTTGTGTCCAGGTTCCCACAGTGGAAAAAATATCTATCTATCTATCTATCTATCTATCTATCTATCTATCTATCTATCTATCTATCTATCTATCTATCTATCTATCTATCTATCTATCTATCTATCTATCTATCTATCTATCTATCTATCTATCTATCTATCTATCTATCTATCGATCGATCGATCGATCGATCGATCGATCGATCGATCGATCGTAAAATTAATTTCCTTGAATTCATGGCTCACAAACCAGATAGATAGATATATTGTCTATGGTATTGGCATTTTCAGATGTTTTTTCCTATTATAACTATTGTTGTTGTTGTTATTTTTGAAGTGTTTGTGACCTTGAGGGTTGGTGTGGGGTGGGGGTGGTTTTGGTGGGGGGGTTGTAAAACCAAATGAGGAATTTTGTTCATCAACACATTTTGTATAATGTACATTTTTTAGTTATTCTGCATAGATAGATAGATAGCAATAGTATTTAAAAGCATTTAACTTTTAATTTCATGGGTCAAAATAGCACATATTGCATATGCCATGATGAATTAGGTTTAGTGACTAAAGAACCGGACTCTAAGGTATTTAAGTTTAAATCTCAGCAAGGATGATCTATGAACTAAAGAATTGCTGAGTTCCCATGTGACCACTGTGTCCTTGACTACATTTAATCTGCAGTGCTTAAACCAAGGTTGCTCCAGGGGGACGTTCTCTGTAGTATGTGTACGGCAAATTACTGTAAGTAAAAAGTGTCTGTGGAACAAATTACTACATGAATAAGGATAGTATCATTACATGAGGATATATTAAATTTAGAGGGAAAGTGAAGCGATGAACAGTAGTCTGGGCACACAAATGTTCCAATTGCATTGTAAGTAATTCTTTGACATCTTCCCTTGTCATTTAGAGAATCGTGTGTTCCAGTCACGCACAATTAGACCCATATTTTACATTCGACCCAGATAGATATGATTTGAACACATCGTTGTTAGTATTTGTCTCATTCTTCTTTGTTCTCCACTCTTAGAGCGAGTTCAACGCATGAACAACACCCAGTTGGCTTCCACAGGAACACTGATGTCCAGCAAGCACAATAATTCTGGCTTTCACCCCTCCTTCTCTCACTCCTTCCACAACCTTGCCCAGCTACCTCCATCATACGAGACAGCCATGAAACCAGAGCTTAACCGCTACAGCTCCCTCAAGAGACTAGGTGGGTGTGTGTCTGAAAAAGAGAGTGTGTAATTTCAACACTGCTACTACTCAAAGGGTCTCTGTGAGAGACTGTAGCAAGGGGTCAACTATTGCTTTTTTTTTTAGGAAGGATGCTCTGTGGCATTTGGGTAGTTTTTGCACATATCGTTTTATTGTATATACAATATTATTTTATTTCAAATATTTCTATTGGTCATATTCAGTCATATTCAATCACTGCCTGAAAACTATAATTGAAAGAATTTGGAAATTACTACACCAGAAAGTTGACTTAAGGTTTAAAATGGCTTTTTAAAAAGGGTTGAGATTGGCCCCTATTATACCTAACATTAACATACATTTCATATCTGGATATTTTTAGTCGGATAACATTTTAAACCTTCAATGCAACTCCAGTGTGATCGGGCGGTGCGATCTCACTTACCAGCACAAAATGCTAATCACCATTGACATATTACAAGAGAGGTTATGTTAAGCTGAAATTATATTCATTCAATTGAATTAAATACATTTAATAAGCATTCATGGATAATTCAGTTGAATGCTGTTCATCATTTCTTGCATTTCCTTTTTTTTATGAACTAATGAAATAATAAAAAAAAATAGCAGATATTGACTGAAGATAAAGCATTAAATCAGTTTAAAAATGTTCATTCTTCACTGTTCATTGTTTATAAAATATAAAAATATTTACATCAATATTAATAAAGTATTAAAATATAAAAAATGTTAATGCCGGTCATTGTTAGTTTATCATACCTAATGCATGATTTAATGTAGAAAAAACTGAACATTATTGTGAAGTGTTATCAATCTGTTACAAATCTGCAACACAGTGTTTGTAAGTGATTTTTTTTGTTTAGCATTGCATAGCGGAATACGAGTAACAAAAACACATGTGAATGTTACACCTTCATTAAATGTGGTCAACATCTGTCCCATACAACAGTGCATTGTTTTAATGCGGTCAAGTGCGATCTGATCACTAAAACGCATGTTAATACCAGGTGTAAATGGTCAAATTTATGAATGATATTTATTTTACATTTTCCTAACTACAGAAAAAAACCTGGATGAATATTCCGGATATTACACCTCCAAGCGAAGGCCAAACAACGCCCAACCCAGCTTCCACTCCTCCCAGCACCACCTGCCCTTGGGCGGTGACTTCACACTGGGTGCCCGGGGAACCCTTCCGCTAAACATGTCGCGCACACGCATCCATGTGCCCAGTTCCACTTCCACCCCCAACCCCTACCCTTTACCCCAGACACAGTACAACCCCACCTTTGACACAATGAGTAAACCGCCTCGCCGGGTGATGTCCCAAGACCAGCTTCTGGCACTGGGGGAGGGGAACACTCTCTCACGCCTCTCCAAGAACCAGCAGCATCAGTATTACAAACCCATGACCACCAGCAAGAGCTCCAATACCCAGACTTTGCGCAAGTCTCACGAACGCCTCCTGGTGTCGCCAGACCGCCTGGAAGAGCGAATGATGACCGATTATAGCGGGATGGTGTCCACCGCGTCCCGTCTCTCCTACCACCAGAAAGCGCAATCCCAGCAGAACGTGTGCGTGACGCCCTCACTTGACCGCCATCACATGATCAAAATGAATTCGCACCCTACTTCCGGCCGCGAGCAAGACCACACGGTCGCTGGAATGTCGTCGGGTCATGGGGCTGGGACTTTGGGATGGGGGGACGTCCACGGCTCCGGAGGAGGGCCTGGAGCGATGGCACACAGCGCTCGCCGGATGGCCTTCGCCAACAAACGCCAGAACACCATCGAACAGCTGCACTTCCTCCCCGGAGGGGGAGGGGGCGGGGGTGGAGGTCAGGCGCTGAGGACGGGGAGCAAGAACGAAGTAACCGTGTGAGCGCAAAAAGAAAGACGAAAGATGGTAAGGAGATGGATAAATGAGGTGTGATTGCGCAAGCCGAAGGAAGGGAAGAAAAAAAAGGCAGAAGACCGAAATGAAGAATGAAAAAGAGGAAGGAGATAAGAAGGTGGTCAGGAATGAGGCCCATTTGAAGAGAATACACAGTGTATCACTATTGAAAGAAAGAGGAACATGAGACTATGCCCTAAGTGATTCTGTAGATCCCTAAATTGTCATATCTCAACAAACAGAAAATTGAAGAGGGACTCAGGTTTTCTCTGACATGTGTGTAGCATATAGTGTCATGATGGCACCATTCAGACATGATCTGAGGAGACACAAAAGTGAAAAGGTTCATTATTACAATAGGCCATGTTTTCTCTAGTTAGTGCATTCCAACTAATGTAAAAGCCAATTGGTTTAGGGGTTACTTTTTTCTGAATCCAATGACAGCAGTTGACCTTCCCTCTGAGTTTGCCAAAGTGTCATTCTCAAAGAGGTGTAGGTGTGTGTCACCCTCATCAGAAAAATAAGAGAACAATGAGATATACTGGATGAAACTGACAAATGTCCAATAGTGTCCTGAATTACCTCACGGAAACTATGATTTGACCGTTCTCAAATCAGATTTGATTTGACTTGACTTGGAAATGGATTGTGGCTTGGGGGAATGGATTGGAGAAGAACTTGGAACTTGAAAAATGTCACTCGTTTTGTGACCTGACTCTTTAGTCTGCACTGTTAACATGAGTCCAAATGCCATCAGCCATATTAGAGCTTAATTCATATGGAATACAATGGAGGAAAGCATTTTCATTGGGAAACGGGTGTTATATTGTTGATCAGAGATTTTTAGCATCTTATACTCAAGACTGTGAATCAAAGTTGACATGAATAATTTTTTGCATTGTGGATAACATTTTGGCTGTTTTATAATATAATCAAAAGGCTGTCAGATTGATGGGTAAATCAGGTCATACTATCTGAACTAGAAATGTTTCAGTAGACAGACATTTGGTAACCGATGTCAGCCATTCAAAACTGATAGAAGTCATGCCTCTTTCTTGCATGTTTGACCAGTCAGAGAATAGCTTCGTATGACGGCATCAAACGTTCCGGAGTTGTTACGGTTGTTCTGTTAAGTGTTAAGAGCTGAGATTTAATCATGGGCATGCAGTATGTCAAATAAGACTGCGTAGTCTTCACACTTAATTTGCAACTCAAGCTGTTGTATTGAGGGGGGCAGGGGAAAGGGTTTAGTTATACAATGGACAATTTAATCCAAGGGCTATTCTGAAACTTCTTCATGTGTGTCTGTGCTTCCGTGCTCTTACGGCTTTTTATCTTTCCCTGTGGCACGGCTGTGCGGAACATAGAGGCTACATGCCAATGAGTGTACAAAACAGAAAAATAGAACAAAATCTGCAAAGCTACTTCAACACTCTGTGTCACACTAAGATGCATTATTATCTAACCGATGAGTTAGGATTTAGGAGTAAAAGCTGTCTTGTTTATCTATATTATATTCAAGAAAAATGTCTTTTTTGTTAGCAATTTCTGTGTGTTTTTCAGCTGTCTCCACATCAAATGGACACTGTTGTGGTGGAATGCCTGAGAACGACCTGGCTGAGCAAGATTATTGGGCCATAATATAGTATTTTAGACCACTCTGCAATGTTTAAGCTTTTATTAACTTGTTAATAAAACTGAAGTTAAAAATGTTGAAAAGGAAAAAAAAATTTAATTGAATCCCGAATGTTCAAATATGTACACATGCCAATTTACGTGCATATATATACATATATATAGTCATCGATATTATTCATATTATTGATCATTATCATTGTTTTGTTTTATTTTTTTCTGTGACTTTAGAAATTGTTTTTATTCTTGTTTTCTGTTTATATTTGAGTTTATAGTGGATCCTAACCTTTGTAACTCAACAAAAAAGCAGATGCAATCATAGTGAAAAGACAAAACGCATGAAGATGTCAAAGCCAGTGTTGATGATGTCATATTGCTGACTTCTGATGTCAAGGTGTGTATGTGTCCAGTTTGTGTGTCTGTATTTGTGTGCTTGTGTGTATTTCAGTGTCTATTTTGGAATGCTTTATCTCACATTTTATCTGACTTTTGCTTTGTGTGAAATCAGAGAATGTGCATTTCAGAAAACCCAAAATATAATTTTATTTTTTAAGTGAGTGTCTCTTTGAATGCAAAAAATAAACAAATCATTAAAAAAAATTGCTGCATTCACCAAAGTTATGAAAAACAAAATAAACAACCACAATTTTTTTTTCCAATATTATTTCTTTTATTTTCTTCTTCTTTTAGACATGTTTCTTGCCATGAAATACATAAACCTTGTTGTAAATTTTATGGGGGAAAATGCCACAATGCCATGCATAAAATATCTACAGCAAAAACTTTAATTATAATTTTTTAAATAAAATTCTCGCCATTAAGAAAGAAGTTGTTTTCTGGAGATTGACACGTGTTCTTTTTCTCATGAATCATGAAATATGTTGGTTGGTTTTTACATGTATATGTTTTTGAGATTTGTTTTAAATCTCAATATATAATGTGCTGAGTATTTTTAGCCACTCTTGTATTAGACTAATTGTTTGTTTAATTGGCAAAACAACCAGTGGATGCAACTCGCTTAGCTACTTTTGACTAGTGTAGAATGCTTTAGATTTACAATGAAAAAGAAAGAGAATTAATTAATAATAATAATAATAATAATAATGTAATCGCTGATGTAATCTAAGAAATTGTTTCCCCACATTTACATTCCCATAAATCTCAACTTAACATTATCCTGCATTCATTCATTTTTTTTCATTTCTTTATATCTGGTCTAAAAAAAATTTTAAACCTAATTTATATATATTTATACATTTATATATATATATATATATATATATATATATATATATATATATATATATATATATATATATATATATATATATATATATATATATACACACATACATATACATACATATATATACATATATATTAGGTTTAGGTGGTTTTATATATACATATATATATATATATATGTATATATAAAACCACCTAAACCTAATATATATGTATATATATGTATGTATATGTATGTGTATATATATATATATATATATATATATATATATATATATATATATATATATATATATATATATATATATATATATTCTTTGTTACTGCTATAGTTTTATATTGCTGTAGTGTAAATTATAACTGTTCTGCAAAACATGTTTTCAGTTCATGTTTATTAATCTAAAATGGCACGTTTCAGGTTCTTAAATGGTAGCTAAGGGAGACGGACGAGCCATCACCGGCATTCGCCATTTTGAGGGGCAGGGTGGGCGAGGACCTTATGTTCTGGTAGGGTGGCGCGGGGGGGAGACGGCGGCGGCATGTTGGTAAAATGGCTTCAGAGAGGTGCTGTGCACTACAATCCTTTCCAAAATATATGTGCAGTCTAAAATGCTCCGCGCGCCCTCTCAAGGTGAAATAATTGTTCTAATTACTTTGGCTCGCATATGTGTGGAACAGCTGTTCTGACTGGCTATTTTGTATCAGTCAGTGCGCAGCGCGCGAGAGAGATGAAATGTGATGTTTTTAAGTCTCGCGCGGCAGCTCGTGAGTCGTGAAGTGTGTGCTTTGACAATGTGTTACTACGTCACAGACGTAACATATTTAGGACGCGCCATTTGTTGTTGTTGTTGTTTTTTTTGGCACTGTTTTCCTAAACCGTTAATAACATTACGAGACCACGAATGCCGAAAATTACACAATTCAGGGTGTTTTGTTAAAATTACACGCCATTACCCTGTCATCCTAGCTCAAATGCATAATAGAATGAACATGTGAATGAAAAAAAAAACCTTTCTTTGACCCCACTTAATTACGTACTGGTTACAGTGTGTGCTAAGCAGGACAATGTCGGACGTTTTAACATGTAACACCACCCGGAACTTATATCACTGCCCGGAAACGACCACTGTGAGGCGAACAGAAGTACCCGAAGGAAGACGGGGGCACTAAAAATTGACACGGGGCGGAAAATATTTGGCCGACCATAATCCGCAAAAATTTAAGCGGAAAACGGACGGGAAGAGCAGTTTCGGTCGAAATTCTACGACGAAAATGATATCGCGTGAGGTTGAATGTTAGCGAGCGCAGCCAGCGGAAATTGGGGTTTGTTTAACGGATCGAAAGCGATGGAGAGGCCTGCGAGAGTGTTTTTCCACGGGATGGGGAAAAATGACCTGCTAACCTGAAATCGGATACCGCCTTTGTGCACATCTACGCTTTCGGCGCCCTTTTTAGCATTATTATTTTCACGCTTTGCTCTTCAAGAGGAATTTCTTCGGTCACGAGCAGGTGTGATAAAGCTTTTGAATGCATTCTTTTGTGATGTAAAAGGGTACGACGTCTTTATTTAGTTAGCTAAGAGGCTAGCAGAGTGAAGTGGGCTTATAGCCTGAATTCACATGACGGGCTGTCTGCACTCACAGTCACTTTCTTGTTTATGTTTATGTTTTTCTGTCATGTAGTTGGCCCATACGCAACGAGTAGCATACGTATATTTATGCTAAATTCGTGCATGATAATGCCAAATTGTTTGTAATTGTAACATGTCTGAATTTGCTCTAATTTTTTATTTTGAAACTTTTTGGTCTGCCATAGAGGGATGTGATTGAAAAAGGGAATTCGGCTCTCCCCCTCTCCCTCATCCCCTTCACAGTCAACACAAACATCCCGGATCAGCGCTTTTCTTTCAACCTGCAGAGGCTTTGGTAAGTTTAATTTCAATTCTACACTGGAGTTTAATTGTAACTGCATGCAGATTTTGTCAGTGATGTTGACATGGTGTCGTCATTTGATTTTCTTCGCTGAGCTCAGGTTTTCATGTTTCACCCTCAATGTGTCCGAGTATTGTTTTCTTCACATGCGTTCTCTTGTTAACAGTTATTTGGCGCTTCTTGTTTACATCAGTGTTTTAGTTGTATCTTATTTACTTTTGACATGTATAAGGACTTGATTTTGAAAGATTTAATTTGTGCAGATATCAGAATTTGATTGTAAAGGCCGTTTGTATCGGATTGTGTGGATGAATGTTTTGACTGGTGTGGTTATAACGTTACTTAAGTGTTTACGGTAACGCTTTACAATAAGGTTTCATTAGTTAACTAGTTTAGTTAGCATGAACTAAGAATCAATCATAGTTCATGTTAATTCAATCAACTTTGTTCATTTCAACATTTACTAATACATTATTAAAATCAAAAGCTGTATTGGTTAACATTAACACAGATTAATAAACACTGTAACAAATGTTCAGCTCATTGTCAGTTATTGTTAGTTGATACATTAACTAATGTTAACAAATTAGACCTTATTTTAAAGTATTACGGTATTTATTTGTCTAGCTGTCTTTAAAAAAAAACTATATTCCAGGTGAATGTAGACAAATTCGGTTATTTTTGTCAGCAATTAATTTGTTTGTTTATTGAAAACGTGCTGTACAAGTGTGAATCTGTGTAATTTTTATTATTACATTGGTAACACTTTACAATAAGGTTCATTAGTTAACTACCTTAGTTAACATTTACTAAGAATGAACAATACTTCTACAGCATTTATTAATCTTAATATTAATTTCAACATTTACTAATACATTATTCAAATCAAAAGTTGTAGTTATTAACATTAGTTAATGCACTGTGAACTAACATGAACAAACAATGAACAGCTGTATTTTTATTAACTAACATTAACAAAGATTAATAAATACTGTAACAAATGTATTGCTCATTGTTAGTTCGTGTTAGTTAATATATTAACGAATGTTAACTAATGAACCTTATTGTAAAGTGTTACCATTACATGGAGTAAAACAACCAGTGGTCAAATAGTTTCAGCTCAGTTTTGACAAAAGGACTTGATTTTGATAGATATTAAAATGATTGGAGTGTGTGAATGTGAACAGTCTGTTTACTTTTTTGCCTGGTTCTTAATTCGGTTAAGTAATGAATAATAGTTAAATAAACAAGAATATAAAGTTGCTTAGAATAATTTTTGCTTTTGTCATAAAGCTTGCATGTTTGACAACATGATGCACAGTTCATCGCAGGCCTAAATGGGCCTGATATCCTTATACTGATTTTAAACTGGTAATATGTCATTTGGCTTAGCCCTCAGATGTCAAGCATTATGGTTTGGTCTGTCAGTATTACTATTAGGGCTGGAACTAACGATTATTGCTTTTCTTTTTTTTAATCGATTAATCCAATCTTACGATAATTTTTCCCTCGTGGTAATCTATCCATTTTTTTCTAAAAAGTTCATTAATCCTTTGGTTAATTTACCAATAAATTATAACCGCAACTAATCTATATATGAATTTTTACCTAATGATATTATTTATCACAAAAGATAAGGTTGATGCAATCTAGCCTTAATTAGGAAAGTTGATTATAGGCCCCTATGAAATCCATTTAGGTTTTTTCCAAATTCCGTCTTTTTCTCCATTTTAATTTTTCTGGACTCAATTTTAATGGTTAAATTATTAACCCAAAGCAAAAAAAAAAATTAGCGCCCTATGAAATGCATTTTATTTGATCTCAAATTCCATTTTATTATTTCCGTTTTAATTTTTATGGATTCCATTGTAATGGTTTAATTACATTTTAATAAACAAGCATGTGTAATCAATTGAATTCATAAAAACAGCTTAATAAAAAAAAAAAAATTACATAATAGGGTCCTATGAAATATTATCAAATGAAAATGAAACCTATACATTTTTTTTGTCAAACAAAGTGCTGCACAACAGAGGTTTACTGTTCAAATGCAAACATGAAAGAAAAATGTATTATTCCTTAAAAAATAAAGTTTTAATAATAATTTATTATTACTACTACATTAGGGGCGTATAAGACATTCTACTGTACAGTAGTAATATAGCCTATTTATGTCAAACATTTCTTAAATTTAAACCGGAAATTCTATTTTATGGGTTGCCGTGATGACCTTAAAGGTGCAGTGTATGATTTTTAGCGACATCTAGCGGTTCGGTTGCGAGTTTGCACTAAGGGCTCAGCCCACTGCTCACCCCTCCCTTTCGAAGAAGCTACGGTGGCTAAAACGGGACAAACATATCGTCATCTGAGACAGCAGAGAATAGCCAGAGCAAGCCAAGAGTGTGTAACATTGTCACTGTTTCTGTACCACAGTCCATTATAAACCACATCATGGATAACGTTTTCAAGGCCATAGTCAGGTGAGGATCAAGGGTCTTAATACATAATATAATAATATGGCGCTTTTCAACTGCATGGTACGGCACGGTTCGGTACGGCACGCTTTGGCGCGTTTCCACTGCATGGTACGGTACGGCTCGGCTTGGTACGGCTTACTTGTGGCGCTTTTCCGCTGCATGGTATGACGCGGTACGGCTCGCTTCGGCTCGCTTTAAATGGTACCACCTCTGTCGAGGTTCCAAGCGTACCGTACCGATACTAAAATGTGACGTGAACACACTGCAGATCACTGATTGGTCAGACAGAATCGTCACTACCAGCGTCATTGTATTTGCGAGACATCAAACCCGCTAGATTTAAATAGCCAGTAACAGCCACCGCTGTTCTTCACAAAGAACCGGCAAAAGTAATGATTATGAATATGTAAAATATAGCAAGGAGATATTTTAATTGTTTATTAATAAACAAGTGTTTTCTTTGTTGGCTAAGATGAAGTTGACGATGCTGACTCGCGATCTTCAGTAGCCTAGTGAACGCGCCAGAGAGAAATGCACATTTCATAAGGATTACATAAGCAGAGAGCAGTCTGTAGTCTGTTTTCAAAGTAGACATGTGAGGCAAGTAGGCTACCTTATATGCTGAGTTTCGGTTCATTTATGAGACCAGCTCCAGTTCACGCGCCGGCGCCTCCGTTTCTTATCTATCGTTTGCTATATTTAGCCTACTTCTTTTTTATTTAATCCAGGCAATTGGTTGATGAAACATTGATTAAAATTAAGATACAATTAATACAAAACGAAATTCAGGTTAAAGAAAGGTTTTGTGCTTTCTGTTGGATGTCTAAGTGAAAGTTTTAAAGCATCTTTTAGTGCCGCTTTCCAAGCGCTCACGTCCGTAACGGAGAACACGTCCGTAACATTGTTTTTTCCTCATAAATGCGAACATGAAAAATAAAATAAAATAAAATAAATATTTTATGTACTGTGGAGATTGAGAGCCAACCCTTGGTTTGCGCAGTGTAATTCACATAATCACTAAAAAATATTTTGCCTCCAAGTTTTTTTTTTTTTTTAAGCAATCAGAAATCCGAGGGCACTGCTATAATCCCACCCACTTTGAAGCGGTACTAACTGCAGTGGAAAACCAAACCGAGCTTAAGCGAACCGAGCCGTGCCGTGCTGAGCCGAGTCATACCACGCAGTGAAAAAGCGAAGCGAGCCGAACTGTGCCGCGCCGAACCGTACTGAGCCGTGCCGAACCGTACTGAGCCGTACCAGCTGTGGAAAAGTGCCAATAGTAATCAGCTGATTGTCTAAACCCATAATACAGCGAGGGAAAAGAACCACATTAAACTATGCAACTATATATTTTTATTAGGGATGCACCGATCCGATACTCAGTATTGATATCGGCTCCGATACTGCCATTTTTGCCGAATCGGGTATGGATTAGACGAGGCCGATCCAAATCCAATATTGTGCGTGTTATTGCTAAGCCCCACAAAAGGCACAAAACATTCTAAAGTACCATAAAGTTTTCGTGCACTCTATTATAAGTGTTTTGAAGCCATTATGTGAGATAGAAATTAATATTTATGCCATTAAATTCAAGATCACGTAAACTTTTCCCTCCGCTGCGGCTGTCAGTCATTCTCCATTCAGCATCAAACAGCGCCTCGCGGTCGGTCAACGATGAAACTCTCTTCAAGATGATTCAATGTTACTATTATTATTATACTTGATCTGTAGATAAAGGTTTATTATTTCGCATAAAACAACTTTATCTTGCTGGACTTTATTGCTGTAACTTAATCATGTTACTTTCTACCGGTTGTCGGTTAGATCACAACAGTACAGTCAGAGCATTATAACTGTTATTCACGCGCACAGTAACTGAAATTTAAAACTGTTAAAAGATAAGGCTCAATAAACTATTACATAGATAGAGACTGTATAATACACTACGCATTAATATGTAGTTCCTTTTTGCTTTGAACTTTTCAATGCGGACTTGACGCGCTGCGCGCTGTGACTCCCTGTGGCTTCAAGCGCATCATTCTGTGCTCGGGATGCGCATAAGCGCTTTGTGCCGCGATGTATTGGAGCCTTTCATATCAATGCAGTGACGCAATAAAAGATTATTAATAGCCTTTCTTGTTCTGTCCTATCTATCATATGTTGCTGCCTCATTAAACAGCTGTGCTATTCATTTAAAACATTTCTCAATTTTATAGTAGCTAGGCCCTAGGCTATATCTAAAATAATTTATCTTTTTGATTTTTGTTATCTTGTTTTTCATGAATGTATTTTACAACAATACAAAGAGCAATGTGTATTATCCACTAATCTAGTTTATAATAGCATTTTTGTCATAGATTATGATCATATATTTTTTTGATTTGTTGTTTTTCTTCATAATGAAGTTGTCTGTATTAAGTAGATTGTGTTTAACACACAAAAGAGTGATTATCAGTTCAAAAGAGTTATAAAAATTCTACTTGATTTAAAAAAAACTGCTCTGGTATCGGATCGGTATCAGGATCGGTCGATACTCAGAATTTTTGGTATCGGATCGATTCTGAAAAAGATGGTATCGGTGCATCCCTATTTTTTATAACAGGGTAGTAAAAGTTTAGCTGGCTAAATATGAGCTGTTACTGTGGCTGAACTGGTTAAACCGTAAAGACTTGTTTATACTCGACGCGTCCGCATGAGCCCAAAGGTGCACGCGGCAAAAATGACATGATTGTAACAGCGCGCGCGCCTCCGCATCCCCTAGACACCATTTACTACACACAATAGGCTTTTTTCTCTGATTTTGAAAACTCTTCGCGATCGACTTAAAATGCTTCCAAGATCGACGGGTTGGTGATTCCTGTAACGTAACTGTTTTATGGTCAATGACAAGAGTACTAATCAGCTGTCTCACGAACGTAAACAGCACATTTATCCCCACATGGCAAAGCCATAACACAGCGAGGGAGAAGAACTAAGTTCCATGAAACAATCCAACTACATATTTTACACCACTGACAAGGGAAAAGTCACTACTCACGGTGTTTATGGCTAGCTTCTAGGTTTCTGCGGCTTCTCTTTCAAGGTAGTGACACTCTGTAGCGCTTTTTGTTCGCGTTCGGCTACGGTAGAAACATGACGTCACAATATGTCGACCTTCATAGAAGGGGGTGCCCTTATGTAGATATAAATGTCTCATTCTAAGGTAATAAAAACATTACGGTTTATTAAGTAAGTTCTTTATACACCACTGAACACATAGTTATGGATGTCATTTTGCATTTCTGTTAATAGATACTCAAAATTTTTACTGATTGCACCTTTAAAGTTTCTGCATGTTTATGATATGATAATAGTTTTTCTCAAATGAAACGGTAAAATGCTCATGAAGTGACTCAAATCAGCTCTGGAGATGAAGTTCATGTTTTTACGGCAGAGGCTGAAAACACCGTGAGTGTATATGTGTGCAGAGCCGGACAGTAACGGAGTACATTTACTTGAGTACAGTACTTAAGTACAATTTTGAGGGATCTGTACTTTACTCGAGTATAATTTTTGGGGAGTACTCATGACTTTACTCAAGTACATTTGAGAGGCAAATATTGTACTCTTTACTCCAATACATTTCTATCCATAACCGTGAGTACCCGAGTAAAAAAAAAAAAGAAAAATCTCGGAAACCCTCAATTTGTTGTTTCCCTCTCAAACGTGATTGGATTGTGCAGGCGTCACTGATTGGGACAGCCTATCAGCAATCACTTTCAGCTTTCCGCCAAAGTCAACTCCATGGTCAGATTTTATATTACACATTAATGTAAGCCAAGCATTTGGTTTGATGTTCTTGAGTATGTGGTGTGTTTAACACAGTCAGGTTCAAATGTGGCAGTGGCGTAGCCACGAGGGATTTCTGATTTCTTAAAAAAAAAACTTTAGGAGGCAAAATATATTTTTACTGATTATGTGAATTACACTGCGCAAACCAAAGTAGGCTACTACCTAGCGAATGAAGAAGGGTTGGCGCTCAGTCTCCACAGTACATAAAATATTAATTTTGTTTTATTTTATTTTTCGGGTTTACATTTATGACGAAAAAACAATGTTATGGACGTGTTCTCCGTTACGGACGTGAGCGCTCTGAAATGCTTTAAAACTTTCACAGAGACATCAAACAGAAAACACAAAACCTTTCTTTAACCTGAATTTCACAAAGAGAGACAGAATGCAGGATTCATATTTAAATGGTCTTTTTGCTGCTTAATATTCACAGACATTAGTCCATATCGCGATTTGATTTAAGTTTACTGACAAGATTTGACAAATTCCGTGATTCCGCATTATACAGAACATTTTATTTTTATCAATGAATTCTGCGATTCCGTCCGCATTGCAGAAATAGAATAGAATTGTCCATAGAATTGCTCATGCTGCTTTTTGTTAGAATTATTTTTATTATAATTGTTTTGACGTGTTGTGTAAATGACTTTTATCTTCATATTTAGGATTGTTTTTAGATAGAAAGGTATTATGCGGTTTTTGGATTGGTTTAAAGTTATTCTGTGCCTTAGCTTTGTGAGTCATTGCTTCTCATGTCTTGATTGTACCATCTTTTGTTTTGAAATATAGATCCTTTGATTTAAAGCCTTACTATTGTTGATCTCTCTCTCTCTCTCTGTCTTTTTTTTAAGGACTGACAGGGTGCCCACAGAAGAGAGAAGAACTACTTGGTCATACCATTGTGCTGTGTTTGTGGTCTTCCAGCTGAGGTGTTAAAGACAAAGGTTGAATAGACTCTGTGGACTATCTAACCTTTCACCTTTTAACTCCCGACTTGAACGATTGAAAGTTGCTCACCACAATTTTCTCTTTAAATGAGGACATTTCTGAGAAGTCACAAAGTGGAACCATTTTATTCAGAACTTGTCAAAGGAATACACAAAAAGCAAGGCAGGCAGACATTCCCTCATCGCTTCTGTTTTAAATGGCTTTCAACACTAAAGGATTTGCTTTTTAGTGATAAACACATTTTGTAAAAACATATTTCATATGGTAGTATTAGACATGTTTTTACTGTTTTAACTGTAGATATAGTCATTTGGAAGACCAACGCAGACCTGTTTATTGCATGATATTGTAAACCAACATTTTTTTTATTTATAGATTATTATTTAATCCAAGACTTCCAGACTTTTCTCACGTGTAGTGGCCCATTACTATAGTCAAAACTCTGTTTGTTTGGGATGGACAGTCACAACATCAGACAAATTACTCCCACACAGACATTGCTTTCTAAAAACTGGAGCTGCTAGCAGATTACTTTAAAGCTTTATATTGATTATTAGTGGCCCTAGTGGCAGATTTTTTTTCTCCACATCTTTTAGGTTAGATTACGTTGTCCACTTTGCTGCAGTACCAAGTGAACGGGGATTAAAAATCCTAAAAACGCCCCTCAACAGTGAGAGGGAGATGTTTCAGTTTGGAAAGTACCCTATGGACATTTTAGAAATGCTTAGTGGACACCAGGCTCACCAGTTCAAAGGACTGGGGCTGGAAAGACAACTGCAGCACCAACAACAGGTCCAACTTCAGCACCAGCAGCAGCTTCAACAGCAGCAGCAACAACAAAGTGAGGCATCTGGTGGCCTCCTGTCTGGGCTTGGACTTGGTTCCCTTCAAGGATCTAGAAGTAATGCATTTGCAGATTCTTCATCCTTATTTGCCAAAATGAGTGCGCCCCCTCCACCTCTTCCACAACAAACTCAGTCCTCATCGACACAAAGCACACGCAAATCAAGCAAGATGAGCAGCAGCAGTGGGAGTGGCAGTTCTGCCTCTGGCTATCCACAGTTTCTACGCACATTTCACCCTGCTGAGGCTGCGCTAGCCCAGGAGCAGCTTCACTCAGGAATGGGGCGTTTCGATTTTGCTGGAGGAAGTACTGGAGGAGTTGTAACATCTGCGCCGCCACCACCACCCTTGCACCCTGGTCTCTCTGTTCCTCAGCCATCTCCTGGACCATCCTCGTCATCCCCCTCCCCTTCGAGTTCAACCACCACTTCTAATAATCCACCCAGCAGTAGCAGCTCAGTGGCTGGATTAGTCGGAGCCCAGTCTGATGCAAGAAGTTTACACCAGCAGTTCAGTTGCATGCTCGCTGCAAACCAATACCTGTTTTCTGGAGTGCCCACAAATGCCAGTTTGGAACAGTTTTTAGTTCAGCAGGGTCCCCATAATCATCTAGGTCTTGCAGATTCGAATACAGGTCTTGCTCCTCCTCCAGCCCTTCATCCTTCCCACACCCATGGCCATCCAACTCCCCAGCCCCAACAACAGCAGCAGCAGCTGCCACCTCATGCGTTGTCCCACCCTCACAGCCATGCCCATCCACACCACCCTCTACACCCTGCCCCCCAACCATCACCACTTGGTGGTTTTGATTTCCAAGGTATTCCTGTTCTTTCATCTAATCAACTGGCTTCCCTAATGCAACAAGAAGCAGGCCTGCCTTTGCCACTCCCACTCCATCTCTCCATACCAAAAGATGATGGCAAAGGAGATAGTGGATCTGGGGCTGGAGGAAGTGGAGGTAGTGGCAGCAGGAGAAAGAAAGCCATGGCTGGCTACCTGCCCCAGAGGAAGGCAGAAGGTAACAGTAGCAGCAGTACAAGCAGTGCTAACTGTCATGGCAGCTCTGGGGCACATGGTCATGATGGGTCCTCTGGTCTTGTGGGAGGAGGTGGAGGGGTTGGAATGAGGGGTCTTGGTGGTGACCCCTCCTCCATCCTCTCCTCGTCAACACCATCCTCCTCTTCTTCAACTGTCTCCTCCTCTTCTTCCTCTGCCCCATCTTCAAACTCTGCTTCTGTGCTGGTATCAAATATCTCTCAAAACCCCAAGCCTGAAAACCAGCAATCAATGACTCCCAATATCACACAGCCTGAGCAAGAACCTCTCTTTCATTGTGGAGAGTGCGGCAAGTCTTTTAGCCACCTCCCAAGCCTTCGTCGACACATACGCTGCCATGAAGAAGATGGCAGTCGTCCCAACAGCAGCACAAACACAAACCCAAGTCATCAGCATCAGTCAGATCTCCCCCACTCAACACAAGATGGAATTTCTCAAAATGCTCACCACCAGCATGAAAATCCAGACCCCATGTCTTCCACTTGCCCAAGTCCAGATAAGTCATACTGTTGCAATGAATGTGGAAAGGGGTTCAAGAAGAGAGGACACCTGCTTCAACATGGTATTATCCATTCTGGAGCTCGTCCATATGCCTGCTCTGTTTGTGAGCGTTCTTTCAACCGCAGAGAGTCTCTCACTCGACATGAAAAAATTCACGAAGAGAAGCCCTACCGCTGCCCTGCTTGTGGGCGCTGCTTTAGAGAGAGTACTTCTTTGCTTAACCATGCTGCATCAGGTGACTGTGGCAAGCCAGGGAGGAGGTCTAGAAGCAGTGATGGTAGCTCAATAAGTTCAGTAGAGGGCAAAGTTGAAAGTGATTTTTCAGGTGGACAAATGACTGACACAAAAGAATTAGTATTTTGCAAGAATGAGGATAGCACAGCAGGGATGTCTTGTGACAGTCTGTATTCACAAGGAAGAAGTGCTAATCAAAATCCTGTGGGCAAAACTGAAGAAAAGTATAACCCTGAGTATTCAAGAGATCCTTACCAAACGTCATACAGGGTTGATGACTACCGTCGTCAACAGGGCAACCCATCATCCTACTCTGGAGACTCCTGTAGCAACAGCATGTCAAGTCCGGCGCTCAGAAAAGCTCCTTTAGCCCCAACACTTCATCCACACCCTCAAAATCAGCAGCACCATCACCAACAGCAATCTCATCTTCCCCTCTCCTCTCTTTTGGATGACTCTGAAGATGAAGTCACCAGTAGTGCCATGTCTGCCATTGCTGCAGCTGCTGCCGCCTCTGTCTTGCCTGCTGAAATGAATAGTGCTGGGGGACGAGAGGAACGGAGAGACATTATTGGAGGTCTGTTAGGAGGGCTTGGCTTCGGGTCTATGGGTGCCTCTTCGTCTACATCTACAGGAAATGGTGGGAATGAAGAATGCCTGAGTGGTTCAATGATACCTTTATCTCACCCTACCCAACAGCAGCCTAATTCACAGAATGCCAACAATCCTAATGCCAAACCCAAGCGGCCACGGAAGCCCAGACAGAAAAGAGAGCCGAGACCTGGTGTGGCTCCAGGAGAAGGAGTAAAACGTCGGAGAAGCAATCAGAGTGGTGCTGCTGGAGATGGTTCTGAAAGGCCTTATTTATGCACTGTTTGTGGACGGGGCTTTAGTAGACGCGAGACCTTACGTCGGCACGAACGTGTGCATACAGGGGAAAAGCCATTTCATTGTGACATCTGTGGTAAAGACTTCCGAGAGCCGTTTCATCTTACCAAACATCAGACTGTTCACTCAGGGGAGAAGAACTACAAATGTACCCTTTGTGGAAAAGATTTTGGATATGCGCAGAGTTTAAAAAGGCATGAAAAACTGCATCTACGGGGAGATTTCAAGCCTAGGCGGAGTAAAACCAAATCTGCTGCAAATCAAGGGGGACCTGCAAATCAAGATCAATCTGATCAAACCAATCAAACTAATCAAACCAACCCTGGCGCTTATTACTCCTATTCTCAGGATAAAGTTCAAGGATCTAATGCTAACACAAGCAACCAACCCCCTCCTAAGCTATATACATGTGAGATTTGCTGGAAATCCTTCCGCCATCATTTCCACCTAACTGCCCATCACCAAGCCATTCATGAACATGGTGGGGAGAAACTGTTTTCATGTGAAGTGTGCGGTAAGGCATTTTCTTACTCCAACAGCCTGACCAGACATAGATTATCTCAACACGGTTTGACTCGTACTGGGCCAACAACACAACCAACAGGAAGTGAATCTATTGGAACTGCCCCATCTGTCTCTGAGAGTGAGGCTGCAACCAATGCACTCCTTCATATAACACCTGAGAGTGGAAGTCATGGAGTACAACAGCCCCATTCAACCATCGCTCACACACAGCACCCTCAGCCTGCTGGTTATTCTCCTCTCTTTTACACTCCAGAGTCAGGACATCACAGTTCAAATGTAAATTCACATCCCCAACATCTGCACTACTCAAACTCCACTATGGGTCCCCTCCAGCTTCAACAGCCAATCAGTGGGAAACAGCTAATTTATTCAGGGGTACCAGGTAACACCCTTCATTCCACTCCACCTCATATCCACATTTCGCCACCCCAGCACTCTCATCACCACCAGCAACAGCAGCACCCTTTTTCAATGCAGTCTCAACATCTACAGCAAAGCCCTCATGCCCAGGGAGATGCCACACAAAGGAAGAAAAAAAAAAGAAAGAAAAAATATAGACTGGCTAGTAGCATGCAGTTGATGACTGGATTCAGTGCTTATGAAATTGCTAGGAGGCGTATGTATTTAAAACGAAAGAAGTGCAGGCTTCAGCAGCAGCTAAAGCGAAAGAAGTGGATAGCTCAGCTGAAATGGGCCAAGTTTACTGGAGGAGGGCTTGGTTTAAATGTAGGTGGAAGCACATGGCGTGCAGGGCGGTTAAGGTTTAGAGGTCTTCGGTCTCTCATCGTCCCCTTAAAGTCATACTCTTGCCCTGTCTGTCCCTTTACCACTTTTTCAAGCCACATAATTCTTTCAGTGCACCGTGTAACCAGGCATCCACCAAGAAAACATGGCCGTCAGACTCGCCTGCGCTGCATAGTGTGTGGAAAACGGTCTCGAAGGCTACTGACAGCTCTCCGTCATCGGGCCCACCACGTCTCTCATGGGGCGTTCTCTTGCTCTCGATGTCCCTCTAGATTTTGGAACGGAACCCTCCTGCAGCGCCACAAATTTGCTTGTCGCCGTGTCAGTAGAGGAATCAGAATGTCAATAAAGGGGACTAATGTTCAGAAGACAGAGGACCAGATTGAAAGATCAACAGTTGTGACAGGGTACAGGCACTAAGTAAACTGACATCTAAAAAAGTACAGGGATAACATGGAAATAGGCATAGAGGATTTTTATGGAAATTGCCACACATTCAACTCCTTAAACGTGGTCAGACTATAACCAAGGGAGTGCCTCTTAAAAATAAAAGACTCAGTTGATGTGAAAACAAGCCTGTACCTAAAGAACCATCCATTATAGACATGGATCTCTAACACGGTTTCTCCAAAGGGGAAGAATATTCTAGATTATGGAACTGTTTTTGGTAGCACCTTTGTTGTAATGGTAGCATCTCTATCCTCTAAAAATGCATTCATTATGTATTTTCGTAACTTTATTTGTGCTGCAATGATGGATGCATACCAGTGAAAGTGAACTAATTTGAACAGTAACAATCTATTCTTTAAACTAGTTTCCCCCCAGTACTCAGAGCTTAACGGTATAGCCCTTGTTTACGCTCAAATATACGTAGCTTTTTTGTTCATTGTGGTGTTGCGTTTTGTTTTCCCCCTTTTGCTGTCTTCATGTTAAAATGCAAATGTTCGATCTGGAACTGAAAGTTACTGGTTTTGGGAAGAGGATCAAGTACATAATGTGTGTATTCCCTATGAACAACATCAATTATGACACTCCAGGTTGAATTCAACAGTGTCTCAAAGAGGACTCTGCGGTGAAGCTGTCAAAATGTGCAAAATATTCTATAGAGTTGATGAGAAGGGGACAGAATGGTGTTGCTAATGCCATGTTCCTGTGTTTAATGTCATCTGTTTTTTTTTTTTTTTTTTAAAGAAATATGTAAAGAAACCTTTGCAGGTGTTTCTATGGCAAGTGTTAATGTCTTTGGTTGCGAGATTGGCTAGCGGGTGAGAGGAATAGCCAGTCTGTACTGTACAATGCGTATTATATTTTATTATGTAACAGTTTTTCTTTTTTATTATTCAAAGTATATGTTTTTTTTAATCATTTTTACAATTTTAGGGGTGGGTGGGTATGTGGCAGGGCCTGTCATTGTAAGATGTGGGGAATATGTGTCGGTGTGTTTTTTTTTTGTTTTTGTTTGTTTTTTTATCCCTGCCCCTTTGATCTGTTTAACCCAAACCACAGTTTAGCCCAGCTTTCCCAACACTATTGTATTCATTCTCAATACTTTTACTTAGCTCTACTGTCCCAATGTTTTCCTCAGTAAACTAAAATACAAAATATAAATACTAAACAACTGTTTTCTTTTTCTGAGTCAACATAAATGTTGATTTTCTCAGAAAGCAAATAAAAAGATAGGAAATGTACAGTTTTTGTTTGAGTATGTTGTATTTTCTTTTGAATGTTTATGATAAGCAGAGCTCTTCCTCTTCGTGGCGGTGAGCAGATTGGATTAATTGGTTATTTATGGCATGTAGGTTAAATGATTTATAAACATCAAATGTAAGGATACAACCAGGTGTTACGCATCTGGTGCTATGGTGCTTTGTTCAGCGGGATGGTGCTGTTTACAGCTCACATGTGTTGGCACATGCCCTATGCAGTGCCACACACTATTAGAGTTGGGTGGAAGAATGCCTTTAAGGGTACTTTGGTTTGGTGTGTCAGAGGAACACAACCGTCTGTTCACTTAGTTTTTCTCTGTGTCTCCAAGCAAAAGTTTAATGAGTTCAATACAGGACATCATCTCACATGGCCTAATGGCAATTAACATGAAACTGCAAGTTGCGAATTATGTCCTCTAGGTGGCAGTAATGTTCTCTGTGTAGCTGTGGCCTCAGAAATCAAATCAACTTGATTGGCTTCGCAAGGCTTATACAGTGCAGACTGTCGAACACATCATGCACAATACCAGAGATTGTTTTTTTTCTTCTTCCTGCCAGGACCATGCGTATTGTGTTCAAATATTTCAACTTCTGTTACTTTGTACTTACTTTGTTAGTATAAGGAATTTTCTGATTTAAATTCAGTGTAAAAGTCTTTGTATTCTCATCTTTTGTTTTAGAACTTTTCTCCTTTACAACCAGGTTGAAAGTGAAAATCCATATACAGTTTTCATACAGAAACCCTGGATTTATCTGAAATTTCATGCAAAGCTGTGATTTACTGCCCTGAATATATATATATATATATATATATATATATATATATATATATATATATATATATATATATATATATATATATATATACATACATTCTTATATATATATATATATATTTAAAAGTTTTTTTTGCTCTGCTCAGTTTTTCACCATTTAGGTATTGGTCCTTGTGAACGCTTGTATGAAGTAAAACTGCCTTGTAAGCCAACGTGAAACATAAGTCTACATGCTGAGCAGTAAGTATACTAATTTAAATCACTTAATTTAAAATATTGGTACCTGCCATATAAAAAGAATTCCACCCCAATAAAAATATTTTTAAAAACTAATTTCATAACATTTTCAGTGTGATAACTGACTAAGGACCTTTTAAAATTTACTCGAGAGTAATTTCTAGCCAGTGACATTTTGAGCTGAGTATAACTAGGAAAAAGTTATATACATTACAGAAATTTACAAGCGTTTTAAACGTTTTTAGGTTGACTTTACCAGGACTAAAAATCACAATTTTAGAATTATCTGATATTTCTGTTTTCCGTGACCATGCAAATCCTGAATAAAGAAAGACTTTAAAGCCATGGAAATTCACTGGTCAAAAGGTATGTGATCCCTCCATATTTGATATTTAAGTTACAAGCATGTTCATTATGCAGTTGAAAAATCGGTCAAATATTTATGCATGAATAGAATAGTTAAATTGTTTCATCTAAGATTATTTCCATTGGTTCAAATTGGTTTCATTCATATACACACAAAACGTTATTTGGTGCATTGCTCCTTCCTCTTCTCTGCATAGGCTACAGCTTAATACAGATCAGATGTCTTGGTTTTATTTCAAAAGTATATAATCGTAATTTATCCCTTTAAATGGTGCATAATAACCCTATCAGTAATGTAGACAAAAACTTCTATTAGTATGCATAACAATCCCTGTGGATGGAACCTCCTTCGAATTTGTTTTCATTTTAAAACGCGCAAAGGCAGATTCCATTTGATCTCTGCTTCTGACAAGAGTTGCCGGCTCTAATCCACAAAGATCTCGCCAATTCGTCTTTGCATGTTGTTGTACACTCATCTCACGCGGCACTAGCATGGGGAAAACTCTGGGAGGAGCGACTGACCTAGTTTTGTCCAATTGGATCTCGCGAAGTGCAGATACTGACCTACTTTAAGCCAATCGCGTGAAGGAGAGGCCGCCGGTAGGTAGCGATCGCGCGTGCCTGAGCCATGTGCTCGCTACGAGGTCTAGTGCTGGCCTTAAGGTACTGTGGAAATATATTTGTGTCGGCCAAACCGACGTGCTCACGTTTTTGGATTATTATGGCCAATGCAACTAGAAACAAATGAGAGAATGAATGAATATGACGATGTCTAGAAATAGCAGCGCTACTAAGAGTCATAGTTTGAATTCGGATGTACTATAAGTGCAATTAAAATAGTTGCAGTCTTTTATGTCCCAACTTCTTTTGATTTTTCCATATCCGTTTACTTTCGCAGGACAGCATCTCACAAGCAATATAGATTCTGCAATCTTCATTGCAGCCTCACTTGTTAATGCAACTTTTTAGCGTATGACGTATCGCTCTTTTTTTTTTACAAATTTTACAGATACGATTAATAAGTTTCGGATACACATTTTCTATAAATAATAATATGTCAATTCAATTTCCGAATAAAGTCCTTTAAATGTCATTAAAATTGTGTGATTGACCCGTACATGTATCGAGCCTTGTCATTTGTCCTGCTTGGATGTGTGCAGCCTCCCGTTCAAATGAGTTCGATCTATGAAAATGTAACGGCACAGAAGAGGTTCGTGGAAAACAGGGGTGGTCTGATATTAATATGTAACCTAGGACACATCCTATTGGCCAGAGGGGATTGTTTATCATATTATGGGCGTTAAGGCGAGGAGGTGTGTATAATGAATAATGAATATCCCGCCCCTCAGTGCCGTTCCCCGTGAGAGGTGATGTCACGAGCGCTCTCTGCCCGTGTACGTTCCAGCTGACTCTTGCTACGATACCGAGCGCTCGCTTTACCGAGTGCCCGAAGAAAGAGAGAGAGAAAGAGAGAGGTTGCGGAGGTTAGCTACAAAAATAACGAGAAAGAGAGAGAGCAACAAAGAGGGCAGAGGAATAATAACAGCCATCAGTCTTAACCGTCATAGCTCACGTTTAATTGTTTATTATATTCTGAAGAGGGGAACCATCTTTTTATTTGCACACGGAGTTTTTCCAGCACTCTCGATTCGGTTCAGTCTGTTATTATAGTTTACTCGCAGTTTCCTTCAGACTGTGTGGGATTGAATTTTATTTCTGCCTCCATGGACGCCCGTTTAATCCAACTCATTCGGTTTTTCGGGGAATATTTCTGTCCTGGACGCGAGGAGCACCAGTCAAATGCGATGACATATGTCAACAAATGAGCGGCGATCCTACGGAAGGTTCATTGAACGCTAAACAAACATCACAATATAATTTCAAAGGAGACAGTGCGTTTGAAGAGGATGAAGTAAATCTCCTGCATCTTTCTCAGTCGAGCGGACCCTACAGGACGTCAGTTCACTTAAGTTTTCTAATGGGAACGCAATCGGACTTTGAATGCGAATTTTAAATGCTTATAAACACGGCGCGAGGCGTTCGTTCAACTGCCAAACTCAGCTTTTAGAGCTGTTCTACTTTTGACTGAAACATTTGATTCAGTCAACCAGCCCAACTGTCCAGTGATCTGAAAAGTTATTAACTGGTTGAACCTGGACGAGGTGTTACACCGAGGAATGTCCAGGCCAATTTCTCAGCTATTGCCACCTGACCTTCCAGCAGGGACCAGTCCACAGCTCGGCCCTGCTAACCCTGCAGGCACCACCACCAATGGCCACCTGAATAATTCCATGGCCAGTCTGAAATCCCTTCTTCAGCTGCCTATTAAAGGGGACCAGAGAGGAAAAGACTGCTGTGAGATGAAAGGTGACTCTCTCACTTATCTACTATTGCTTTTACAGTGCTTGTTTCTTAAATTGCGTCTTTGTTAATAATGTTACCCACAATATCGTTTTTGTTTAGAAAGAATTTTGGGGTAGTCAAATTACAAATAGAGAGGAGCAATACAACTTTTGTTGCCTCCAAAGCTCTGGACTGATCTACCTCAGTTATGTGCAACCAGGAAACATCTTCTATTCTTCATTCAGTCTGGCCGTTTCCTCATCTGGATAAATAAATCGTTGACAAATGATGTGAATTGACGGGTTCATTACAAATGAAAGAAATTAGGGGCCTCTCCCCTCTCTTAAAGGGATTTCTGAAGCTCCCTGCCATTAAAGGGATGCCATTCTAATATGCATCGAGATGTTGTCTTAATACGGAAGTACACATTACTATTGCTCAAATTGCGCCCTCTTGTGGATAATCTTGTGAATAATCTGCCACATCAACGATATGAGGTTAAAAGTAATCAGGAAGAGGAGGATGAATACTGTGACAACACTTTTAGTAAATGGTTTACTTTGTCTTGTTAAAATGTATTTGTTTTTCTCTAAATATGAGTTTGATATTGGTAAATATTCCAGGGTTATGATGCTGTGCTTTGTTTGGCACTGTTGAAAACTCCCACTCCCCACCGATATCCTTTTTCCCCCTCTTTCCATTTATTACGGTTTTCCTCTTGAACATTCCTCCACTTCCCATTTGTCAGGACTCTGTATTGTAGAATAAAACAAGGCTTTTCCCCTGCTATCACTATGCAGCACATATTCCCCAGCTCCATCTTCAAAAGCCCTAGTGTTGGAGTTGACAGCTCAGCTCTCTGCTTTCCTCTGAAGCACTCATGCTGCATTCTCATTTGCCAGCCAGACCCCCCCTCCTCCTCCTCATCCTCCTCCTCCTCCTCCTCCTCCACCACCACCAACACACACACACACACACACACACCAATCTCTCCATCTGAGCGACGGGCAAGAGAGCGAGAGACTTCCATCTAGGCCTCTGGCATTCCAGCCGTGTACATGGCATTGTGTGTTCTCAAGCGATGGTGCAGCAGTTTATGGGTCATGTACTCACATGAGTTTTGATTATTAATTAAGCACACTGTATGGACTTGTGCATGGGCACCATGTTTATTTGTGGAAATGTGTAGGGATGCACCAATATTAAAATTGTGTCCATTACAGTTATTTATTATGTTATGGTTTATAACCGATAAATGGCAAATTGTATACAGTTTTATCTACGTATACATAAAAATAAATCACTATCTGTCTTTTTAATGCTACCAGTGAATTTAGGCAACACAATATTATAATGTACAGTGGAAAATATGGATATTTATTTATCTTGATTCTTGAGATTTGCTAACGATAACAGTGTTATCAATGTATTATTGTTTCAAAGATGTGTTTTAAATTTTAGAAGTTGGCAAAGGTGATCTAAATGATAAAAATAGGGGATATAAGCATGTACAATAATTATATATAAGTGAAATAAAATACAATAAAAGTGTTGGTATGCTTGCAAGCTAAAATAAATACATAAATAAAATACAAATTAAACTTAAAAAAAATATTAAAATGTTCTTATTTTAATAAGTTTCTTATTTTACTTAGAAATGTTGCCTACAAATTGCTAAAACTAAAATAAAAATAAAGCTTAATATAAAAAAAATACAAAAGGACATAAAATGACTAAACTTAAAATGAAAACAGAAAATATAAAAATAAAAGATAATTCAACATTTGAAAAAATATTATGGTAATGATTCATTTAAAAATCTCTAATTCCTGCTGATAACTTAATTGGTACTCATACATCAGCCATGAGCCATTCCTAAAAAAAATGATTAATTTACATAAATTATGCATTTATTATTATCAATGCTATGGTAAATTGGAGTGAGTGTGTGTCTGTGTAACTATAGCCAGATTCTTTTTCATTTTAGAGCATGGACATTCACATTGCTGTTGTAATTTTGCAATTTTTCTTTCCATGAAATATTTGCTAATTTATTTATGATTAAATAAATAAAAAAAACTCAACAGATGATTGTTTTTTTTTTTTTTGCCACTCAGATAAAGACAAACCTCTGGACTCTGAAGAAGATTCGTCGGCTCCAGTTGGGGGCATGAACGGTGGGAACGGCACCCTGCGTTCCACTAACCAGTCCGCCTTCCTCGGACCATTGCTGTGGGAGCGTACGTTGCCGTGCGACGGCGGCCTGTTCCAGCTACAGTACATGGACCTGGAGGAGTTCTTGACGGAGAACGGGATGGGGTGCATGCCGTCGGGAAACACCTGCAGTACAGCCGCTCAGGTCCCTTCTCAGAGCACACAGTCGGCTGTACCCAGTCAGAGCTCCCAGTGCCCACCTTCATCATCTCCACCCTGTTCTTCCTCCGCCTCCTCCATATCTTCCCTCTCTTCATCGTCTTCATCATCCTCGTTACTCGGTCTGGACGTGCCGCAGGCCCCTGGACTGCTGGGAGGTCCGGAGTGTCTACATGGTAAGAATGTTCATGAGTTTTTCATTAGATTTTGTGTGGAATCATAATGGCTAACATACCTTGCTTAATGTTTGGTTTGCTAAACTGACTTAAATAGTTATGTGGCCATATTGCATTTTTTTAGTGTGTGTCTGTATGATAACCAGTTAATTTAATCTCCTCCACTTTTGTTTGAGTCTTCATTGGTGTGAACAAGAGCAAGACAGTCTCAGCGATTCATATAGACTGCAGTGATGCATGATGGGATGTCTGAAACTGTTGGCCTCTGATGCCAAGAGCAATGCAGGCTTTGAAGCTTTAAGGGCACAGCTGTGTGTGTGTGTGTGTGTGTACTAGTGCATGTAGAGTGGAAATGTTTCTTTACAGCATAATCATCAGAGCAGATAATAACCTCATGCAATATTTGGGGAAGCACCAAATTTAGCTTGACCAACCCAAATAAATCATTCCTAACTAGCAATGTAATGCATTAGTTACTTATAAGCGCAACGACAGTGTTAAATTAGTGTGCAATATTCTGCACTGTATTAACTAAAGTATCCATTCGAATTTCAAAATGCTGCACAGAAAGAGAGAGAGGAAAGACCGCTGGAGATGGTGGGCGCATTTCTATTGCATGCTTTTAAATCTCTCTCTCTCTCTCTCTCTCTCTCTCTCTCTCTCTCTCTCTCTCTCTCTCTCTCTCTCTCTCTCTCTCTCTCTGACTCCCCCTCCCTCCTGCTCCCTCACACGTTGAGGCCATGTGCAGTCGACTTGTCACGTGCCGATGCAGAAAGCAATGGAGAGAGAGACTGAGGGTAAAGATCGGATAGGGAAGGAGAAGGAGGGACGAGAGAAATAGAAAGAGAAAGCTAAAACGATAGATATAAGTTTTAAGACATATGTATGCATATGCAAATGCCGTTTGGATGTCTCATCAGATCAATAATGATAATAATACGTTTTATTTATATAGCACCTTTCCAGTTGTGTGTATGGATATGTATGTATAGATAGATTGATAGATTGCATTTGTATGGCAATATAAACATTGAATGTCATTGTGTGTTTGTATAGCTTGCACTATGTGAATTGTGCACACAGCTGTGTCTCTTGTTTATGTCTCCTCCCTCATAGAAAGGAAGAAGCCCAAAGGACAGCTGGTCTTATGGATGTCCATGGGAAAAAAACACTTCTTTTCCCTCTTGCTAGATTTTAGATAGACGAGGATTAGTACAGGAACTGGACAATACGTCGTCGGTTTGGTGGGAGGGGAGCTGGCTTTATGTAACATTCTTCCTATATCACTTTGTGTTGTTCTTTGTGTGTTGTCTTAATGAATGAAAAACAAATCTTTGGCAGGACTCCTGAGTGCTCAGGGCTTAGAAGCTCATTATTAAATTACAAAGAATTTGATTATGTTTACTTGAGCAAATTGGGCTTTCAAGAGCTGTTTTAAGTCTGAAGCTGAATTGTTCTGTTGTTGCAATAAACAGAATGATCTTATTTAAACATTTGCAAGAGATGATTAAAGGTGCATACAACAGTAAACGTTACATGCACATAATTACCTCTTAATTATACGTGTGTCTCCAAAATACATTATTTCTGTGTCAGAAATCGCTCAGGAACAATTTAAAGCAGCGAGTGCCATTACAGCTAATGTATCATAATTAACGTCAAGTGCTCGCCTTCCAATCGCTGCTCTAAAAGCATATTTCAAACTAAAAAGAGGAAGAATATTATGGGAAGTAAGCAATGTAAAGTGCTATCACTGGAAAACGAGGCCGAATGAATTTAAACGATCTCGACCATGAACAAAATGTGAGCGTTTTCAGGGTCAGTTTTATGAGGTTTCTTTGGATGTTTATAACATGAATTGAAACTGCAGGTTGCCTTGTCGACCTTGCCTGCCAGCTGCTGAAATTGGCAAGTGTCCACATTGGCTTTTGGTGCACCCTTGTGGCCAAAACAAGCCACTGCCGCTGGTCAGGGAACATGCACACCTATTGTTCATAATCCTCTTTGCCTTTAGCCCAGACGCGTGGTGTTTTCATCTGTCCGGTGTCAAGAGAGAGGCTATTTTTTCCTTACGCTTCCCTCTTTCTCAACAGGGGCTCAAACTGTACCACCTGACCCTTCTCCGAGCCCGTCATGCCCACCTCCGCCGGTGGCGCCACCCACCAATGCGGCTGATGTCATGGTGAACTTTGATCCCGACCCCGCTGACCTCGCCCTGTCCAGTGTGCCAGGTCAGGAGGCGTTTGACCCACGCAGACATCGCTTCACAGAGGAGGAGCTGAAGCCTCAGCCCATGATCAAGAAAGCCCGTAAGATGCTGGTGCCAGATAATCAGAAGGTACTACACTGCATTTCATTTTAGAGATTGTTTTCCAGATTCCAGATTGCTGCTGAAAAGACGTCCATGAATAATCAATGAAAATAAAATATTAAAAAAATATCTAGTATGTTATACAGTTTTAATTAGCATCATCTCATAAAAATCTCAACTGTATTGTTATTATTCTAATTATGAAATATAATATTATGGATATATAATATGCACCAATATTAAAATTCTGGCCAATAATTAAATAAATATGAAGCTAATAATAAATCATAATTAAATGGCAAATAACAGATAAATGGCTGATGCAAAAATTCTGTTCTATTTGTTCTAAATAAATTAAAAATAAAACACTACACATTAAAATGCTACAAGTGAATTTAGGCATCACAACAATAAAATGTACAGTATGAAAAAATTCAATCTTATTCATTTTGAGGTTTGCTGAAGATTACATTTAAGAGTGTTATTAAATTAAAGGAATAGTTCACCTAAAAATGAAAATTATCCGATAATTTACTCACCCTCAAATCATCCTAGGTGTAAATTACTTTCTTCTTTCAGCCGAACACAATCGGAGTTATGTTAAAAAATATCCTGGCTCTTCCCAGCTTTGTAATGGCCCGAGTTTTTGAAGCTCCAAAAAGCGCATCCATCCATCATAAAAGTACTCCAGTGGGTTAATAAATGGCTTCTGAAGAGAAGCGATGGGTTTTTGTAAGAAAACTTTCCATATTTAAAACTCTATAAACTATTAGGGCCTTAATAGTTTATAACTAGTTTATAACCGTAATAGTTTAAACTTTTAGGGCAAGGGCCGTACGCGCGTTCACGAGAGAGTCGAGTTCTGGAGTCGTAGCTCCTCTTCTCTTATATTGAAATCCTCCGACATTTGTATTTAAAACTTCTTGTTTTAGACTTCTAATTCGTGACCGTTGTTTGTCTCTATGCTCTGTGCATCCGCGTTCATCAATTCTCACCTACGCTACGCCTACGTTAAACGTCGGGTCTCTCTCGTGAACGTGCGTTTGGCCGTTGCCGGAAGTTTTAAATATGGATATTTTTCTTTAAAAAAAACAATCGCTTCACTTAGGAGTTTCGAACTCGAACACTATTCAATGCCATTACAAAGCTAGGAAGAGCCAGGATTTTTTTTAATATAACTCTGATTGTGTTTGGATGAAAGAAGAAAGTCAAATGCACCTAGAATGGCTTGAGGGTGAGTAAATTATGGGATCATTTTTATTTTCGGGTGAACTTTTCCTTTAATAATTTTTGTAAAGATTAACTTTAAGTGAGGGTTAAATAATAATCTAAATGTAAAAAAAATTGTGTAAATGAGCATGCACAATTAAATATCCAATATTAACTGATACCGATAATTAAAAAGAAACTGTAAAATTGTTGAAAAACTAATATAATATATCATCTGTAATTATGACCTGACCCATTTCCCCCTTTTCACCCTCAAAGGACGACAGGTACTGGAACCGGCGCTACAAGAACAACGAAGCAGCGAAACGTTCTCGCGACGCCCGCCGGCTCAAGGAGAACCAGATTTCAGTTCGAGCGGCATTCCTGGAACGGGAGAACGCTGCCCTTCGACAAGAGGTTGCCGATATGCGAAAAGAGCTGGGCCGCTGTCGCAACATCATCAACAAATACGAAAGCCGCCATGGAGACTTATGAAAAGGAGAAAGGAAAAACGGAAGGAAGAGAAAGACAATTACTGCTTTTGAAATAGTTTCAAGGGCTGTTCAACTCATCCTGGAATTGCATTTTCTCATAGCAATTGCTTCAAATGAGCACTTCGAGACTGTTCGCAAATTTCTTTTCGTACGTGCAGGGATCGGTTGAATTCACTGGGGCGGCGCTTAATTGAATCAAATGCTTGAAAATTGTGGTTCAAAGCCGAACAGCCCCAGCGCGAGGGATGCGCACAAGGACTACATGCAAGCACAAGTGTATTTCATAAGCATCGGCTCTTTACCTAGGATACCACCCAAAACTTTGACTGTGGATGTGCAATCCAATCTCTCTTAAATACTCACGGATCATAAAGGCAGATAATTTATAATGTCAAGTAGCCCTTGTGAACATCCTCTTTCTATACAGGATGATTTTCTCAGAGAGAGAATTATACAGGAGGTGGTAGATATGTCATTTTTTCTATGACGAAAAAACATTGTATATTTTTGAACTGTTAGGGTCAGCTATAATAAACTAGATGAAGAGGCGGAGGAGGGAACGCGGATGGCAGCGAGAGCGAGAAAGATTTTGACATAGGAAAACTGTATATTTTTATACTTGCAGAAGCAGGCAGGCGATGAGATTTTGGAAATAATCTTTTTGTATATTTTATATATGGGTGGGAGGGTTTGGGGAGCTGGACTGAAAGAGGGCTATATGAAGAAAAAGTCAGGATCGTTATCATTAAATGATATATTTTCAACATCAGGAGAAGCCAGGCAGGTCAGGAAGAGCAAGACTTAAGGGACGAACGTCAGTAAGAGTAACGGAAAGAAAAATAGTGAACATGAAAACTGTATAGTTAAATTTTTTTCATCATGGATTTGGATTTGGACTTGTTTTGGTATCTTTGATTCCTTTTCTTGAAATTCAATGTCTGTGTTTGTTTTATCCTGAGGTGAGAGAGAGACAGAGAAAGATGGCATTACATTCTGTCACTATGTCTGGGAAGGTTTTTTCATGTATATATTTAAATGTTTAAAGCAAATACGTCCACATGCACACTCACACACACAAACACACACAAACACACACACACACACACTCTTTTTGACACAAACTGGACGTGGGTTTCCATGGCCAGTACAATATATACATATATATGCACAAACAGACTCTTTAAAGACGTGAACTACAGAACTGTTAAACAGAGCAATATTGTTTCTCTCTCTCTTTCTCTCTTCCTCGAGCTTTTGACGTTGTGATCGGTCCTGGTTTGGCATTTCTCACCCAGGTCAGTGAGTGAGTTGCATGCTGGCGCATGCATATTTTTCTGGTGCAGGAAAAAAACACTCTTCGTGTTTACGACCGTTATTTTTTATGGTGCTCACCCAGTCTCTTGACCCAAACGCACATAACCCAACAGTTATAACCTGTTTGCCTATAACCTTTGCTCTCTTTTGATTTTTTATGATTATTGATCAGTGTATGAGGAATCGTGTGGTTATATATTTATATATATAGACCGTCACAAGTATACCTATACCTCCTCAAAAATTAACCCCACATCCCCCAAAAAAGACATGCACCCTAATACTACTGTACCATACAAAGTACAATATTATATTATATATTAAATATTGAACTATTCTCTCACTAGATATATGTGTGTACATGAGTATATGCTTGAATATGTGACTATAGATGTAATTTGCATAACTTGAATATATAAATGTAGTATCTTTCCGATAAAAAAGACAGATCTGATTTCTTATCAGTTTTCTCAGGTGTCTGGGATGACTATAAAAAAAACACGCCATGCTGATCAGCGAAACTGTGGCTTTTTTTTTGCTTGATTGTTGTCCAATTCTTTGGAGCCAGTTAATGGTGGCTGTATAATTCCACAGAAATGAATAGTGCACTACCAACTCTTTTTGGAGGAAGATTCTGTTAAAAAAATGGAAAGGAAAAAAAAAAACAGTGCTGGATATATAACTTTATTATATTAATGATAGGAATTAAATGTATTTTCCTTTTGAACCTTGTTGTTCTATTATTATGATTGCTTGCAATATCATTGCTGTTGTTAGGATTATAATTCTCACGTTTCTTTTCACTGTTTTCTCGCAACAACTTACTTTTCAAAGGAAATGTGTTGCTCTCTTACCTCCCTTGTAACTGCAAGACCATCTTGAATTACTCAGTCGAGCCCGTTCACTGTTGGATCCATCCACCGGGACTGTGCAAGGCCTCAAGTGCAATGGGGGGTCAACGCAATCTTGTCCTTCTGTGTATGAATTTGATATAACCTGAAACAAACAAATAGTAGACTGACTGTTCCTTTCTCTTGACAGAACTTCTTCTACCACTTTTGACTCTTTTTGATGCCATGTCAGAAACGTACAGTTTGTTAAAAAGAAGCTTAAATCAAGTGAAGGTTGAAACCTTAAAGAGCTTTAAAACTTTTAACAGTGCTATTTTTCTATGTAACTGTGTGCACATACACTTTCATGGGCATTGGTAGCCTGTCGACACTTTTGTGACGGCACGCTGCTAAATGTTATTGCGGGTATTGTATTCATCATTTTATCCCTTTTCCACATGTGGATTTTAAACAGCTCCCTGTTTGTGACTGTTATGAACTATGAATCCCATGAGTGCACCACTACCAAACATCACTTGGTAATGTCTACTGTTCCTGCCTATAGGGATGCTGGGAAATGTGCTCTGGCTTTTTTTTTTCTCCCTAAAACACCAATAAATAATTAGCCCTATTCACTGACAATGAATCCCTTGTGCTGTAAATACCAATTAACATCAGAATTGATGGTTGAAAGCAAAGTCATTTGTAAATGGGACATTTTGAATGAATGTCTTGGAGGCTGATCTAATCAGAGGCTGATTTTTCATATAAACCACTGGTAGACCAGAACAGTATGCCAAACTCTGACTCAATTTGAATGATCATACAAGTGAAATAGCAGCTCAGCCCTTGCTTACGCATTTTGTTTACTCTGTGCTATTGTCAGTCTCTAAGCTAATTGAATAAAGGTTAACAGCAGCTGTGTCACACACCCTGTCAGCCAACTATCCAAACCAGTTTCAGGCATGCAAAAGGCTCTTTTAACCTGCTTGCATGCCATCTGTTTGGCCTTGCCCATTGAAAGCTTACGTCAATGCGCGCCTATTATGCGGCTAAGTCTTCTCATAGATGTATCTTAAGACCGTAGGTGAAGATTTGAAACTGTTCCAATCTTAAAGACCACAAAAGGTCATGTAAAGTTTTTTTTTCTGAAAAGCATTCAAATATAGCATCCATTCACCCAAGTGTCCTTCAACAGACTGCAGGAGAAAAGCTTGAAATTGCAGACTGAAATGTCTTCACTTTACTGAAAAGTCTCTCAGCGACTTCGTTTCAATTAAGTTAGGGATATGTTTGAAATATTATGTCTGTACAAAACACTTTTCTAGGTGTATTAGAAACCATCTAGCCTTGGCATTGATCGAGTCAAGTCAAGGTTTATTGTTCTGCTGCACTAGAGACAAAACAATATGTACTTTCTCCAGCGTGCACATTTAGCACGAGGCAGTCAGCGTTAAAACAGTAAAAGGAAATAGAAAAATAAAAAGAACATTAACAGGAGTGGGCAACAATGAATAGGACATTAATATGAAATGTAGTGCTCTGTATAGTGCTTTATTGCAGTGTTGAATGGAGAATTATTACACTGAGGTTGGTACTGTAATTTCATACACATATGCAGTAGACTTTTCAGGTAGGAGGATGGGGGAGGTGGTGAGTCACTGCTATTGAGCATCAGGATGGTTTGAGGAAAAAGCTTCCGTTGGATCTGGTGGTTGTAGTGTTGTGCGGGTAAAAAGGGTAGGCTAACATTAGATGACTAAAAATAGTAGCCGGGGACCGGCTCACAATGGTCTCCTAAGGGGCGCTAGTGGTCAGCTTGTGCTGTATTCGGCAAGAGGCTGGGGGCCATAGTTGTCAGCTGATTATATATGCAGAGGGTTTGGAAGGCCCTAACAGCCTGAGGGCCTGGGGCTCGAGGTCCATAATCCAGGCCTGGCCATACAAGCTTCATAACATGCCAAAAGTCCTTTATGTTTGATCACAGTGATGTCCCAGAACAGGCTGGCCCTGAAAAACCTTGGTCTACCCATTGATGGTGGTTAAGATTAGGCCTTGTTTTGATGTTTTGAATTATCTTATGGAGAAAAGATGTACAGTAGGTAGCTCTTTTCCATTAATAAGAAGGTAATTGAGTCCTATTGTATGTTCCTTTATGATGTGAGTCCACAAGAAGTTGAAGCTGTTAACCATAATTACTGAAAAAGAAAGGATCTTAAAGGACATGTGGGACGTACTATCACTCTAAAGTGAATATTCTGCCATCATTTACTCACCCTTATGTCCAGGGCCCTTTCTAGGCATAGACAAGCCTGGGGGACCACCAACTGGATGGGGTGCTTATGAGTGCATCAACTCCCTGTTGTTAACATGTTAACATAAGCACAATGCATTTTAGCAAAAAATTCACTATGTGCGAAGTACATTTAAGCAGTTTAAAAAATATTGGGAAACAAACTGGGGATTTCATTAAAGCCTTTGTTTCATTCACAGAATTATAGGGCAAGGTTTGCTAAATTCATATTTGTGTAACGAAAAGACATTAATATGTGATATTTTTGGTTTCATTAATTTAATTTACTTAGAATGTTAAGTAATATTACTAAACTATAATTGCAGTTGGGCTAAGTGTTTTAAAAAAGTAATATAATTTATAATTTATAATATACATTACGGGTATCGACTAATCGATCACTGATTCCAGTGGAACACATCTGCACTGCATCCAAAATCAAATACTTCCCTACTATTTAGTATGTGAAAAACAGTATGCCAATAGAGTAATATAGCCGATAGCCTTGTGGGCAAGTGCACCTTTATGCTTCGGGCGACCCGAGTTCGAGTCCCGGCTCGTGGACCTTTCCCAAACCTTTCCCCCTCTCTCTCTCTCTCTCCCACCTCACTTCCTGTCTAGCTACTGTCCTATCCTAATAAAAGGCAAAAACGCCAAAAATAAATCTTTAAAAACCTGGATGATGCGCTAAATTAACGGAAAAAAACAAAGTGTGAAATGTTGGACTCTTCATGTACTTGACTCCAATGTTGAATGACAAAATAACAAAATTCACACACTACATAGTGCATAAATACATAGAGTATAAGAGCATACTGTGTAGTGTGTCATTTGGGATGCAACTATAGTATTCGAAAAACAGTAGGCGAAAAGTCTCAGGATGATCTACTACTTCCTGCAAGATTCTGAAGTGCGCATTCGCTGGACGCTTTACTATCGCCATTTTTGCACCCTTGAAGCAGAAGGGGACGCGATTTGTAGGGGTGTTCCAAAAGAAAGTCAACAACTGAATCCCTTCACAAAGGGCCCTTCCACAAGTCCGTTAGCGAAGGGAACATGCGATGGTCACTTCAAGGAAGTAATTTATTCGTTGATGGTCATGTGACCCAGGGTGACAGGTCGCGATTCATTTTAAAGCAACACCAAGGAACTTTTTCTCTGCGGTCGCCCTACAGGTTGGAAGCGGAATTGTCCATTACCGCTGTCGTAAATAATTTACCCTACCGCAGCCTACTGTCGCACACACGCTCGCTGTTTATCTAGCACCGGCTTTGGAATCAACAATGGCCACAGACAATTTGAGGAGGTGGTGGGGAAAGTGACGTATGGCGTAAAGCAGTCGAATTTTGTAGTTTTTTTTGTGCTCCGGTTACTACCCGAAACCCGAAGTTACATAGTGCAAGTAAAAGCGATACAGACCACGTCAGGCTATGGCAGACGTGTCATTTAACCTATTGTAAGTCGATGTACCATCACAAGGGTCTTGGAAATATATTATGAAGGTTGAAAAACTACATAGTGTTACTTTAAATCTAGATATGGCCAGAGAGTTGGAGTCATATCTGTTTATAACGTTGTTTCGCTTTGTTGTGATATACTACACAGGTCATGTGACAATAACAACATGGCGGATGTAGTATGTCAGAATTTTATTCATACTGAGGCCCTGGTATGATATTCATATTCATTCTATATAGAACATATTTTTTTTAACGGTTGCGAAGTAAGTTCAAATTCAAATGTAGTATCTACTCCGGCAGAATGCGATTTCGGACGCAGCACTAGTGTTATCCAATTCACGTGAAAAGAGTCTTGAATCAATTCCTTAAGAACGACTCTCATGAACCAGGTATATTTTAATGAATTGATAAAAAAGACTGTGAATAGCATTTCACGGCATGCGTTTGCAGTTTCGTGCACCAGTGAAGACAATGCAAAAAAAAAAAAAAGGTGGAGTGCCTATTTATTGTCTTTTTATTATTTCACTGCACACAGTCTTTCTCTCTCATTTTAAATGCAGACTGCATGCACACAACTCATCATTTCTTTTGTGCTGTAGATTCAGTAGCAGCACAGTAAACACTGCCAGAGTATTTACAATCTTTTCACATTGGCAAAAGAACATAGGCATTCAAGAGATATTAAAGTCATATCAAGTCAAGTCAAGTCACCTTCATTTATATAGGGCTTTTAACAATATAGATTGTTTCAAAGCAGCTTTACAGTGATAATAGGAAATTAAAGTAACAGATTGTTTTGGTTATACAGCAGCTCTAGAATACAGGTATTGTCCAGCTAAAGGTAAAGATCATTAGTTATTAACTTAGGGGCTGCTTACACGACACCGTCATAAAATTAATTCGGTTCCATTAATGTTCTGAGGAAGAACTAACCCTTGCAGCATGTACTGTGCAGGCTTTAAGGGTTAGTTCACCCAAAATTGAAACTTATCCCATGATTTACTCACCCTCAAGCCAGGCTAGGTGTATATGACTTTCTTCTTTCAGCAGAACACAATCAGAGTTATATTCAAATAAATCCTGGCTCTTCCAAGCTTTATAATGGGAGTGAATGGTACCCTAGATTTTGAAGCCTAAAAAACAAAAGTATAAATTAAAGTTATCCATGTCTAGTTCCGGCAGAAGAGTGACCTCTGACCCAACGCATAATTGATGAACGTGGAAGAACAGAGGATAGACCAAAGCAAAACACGACACAGGTCACGAATTAGACGTCTAAAACGAGAATTGTTGGAGGATTTCGATAGAAGAGAAAAGGAGCTTGAGTTTGTTGCCCAGCCCTATTTCTTTGAACCACGAGAGGCGTCTACTCTCACCTAAGCTTACGCTACTCCTACATTATGTGTCATGCGTCGGGTCAGAGGTCACTCTTCCGCCGGAACTAGACTTGCATACGGTCGTTACCGGAAGCCAGTGATTATAGTTTATAAAGTTGTAATTATGTATATTTTTCTCACAAAAACCCATCGCTTTGCTTCAGAAGACCTTTATTAACCCACTGGAGAACCATATGGATTACTTTTATGACGAATGGCTGTGCTTTTTTGGGCTTCAAAATCTAGGGTACCATGCACTCCCATTATAAAGCTTGGACGAGCCAGGCTATTTTTTAATATAACTCTTGATTGTGTTTGGCTGAAAGAAGAAAGTCAGATACACCTAGGATGGTTTGAGGAGGAGTAAATTATGGGATAATTCTAATTTTTGGTTGAACTAACCCTTTAACAGATAATGGTTTTGACTTGCAAAACACTTTTCACACAGAAGATCAAGTCAAACCAGCATGAATACTTTTATTATGTACAGATGAATGTGAATGTATATACAGTGCTATGGAAGCGTAATTGATTATATGTGTGTGTACAGGACAGGTCAGGTTCTTAAGAGACAGGAATGAGTGAAAGGTCTGATTCATTATGCCTTATGTGCAGTGCCTCAATAGAAAACATATGTGAGACCTTCCAATACACTTCCTAAGCAATCCACTTATTAATTTTCACCCTGCCTCACTCTCTTTGTGTTACTTCATCTCTCTTTCCATCTCACACCTCATCCTATTTCTCTGCTTCAAATTCCTGTCTCCTTAGCAACTGCTTGGTAACACTGGGGCTCTAGGACCCTACGGTCATTCCAAGAGAGTGCAAACAGTACTAAACATGGTTGCTTTCAATGTTGTGTTTCAAAGTCTGGCTTTAAGGTCAGTCGACCATGTTTGTGCCGTTGAGTCTGCTTGATACCATCTAATTTTCAATATTAAATTAGATAATCTCTTAAGTGACATGTAAGAAAGCAGATTTAGTCCTTTTATTGAATTCTAGTGTTACCTACAAGCGAAGCTCAGCTGTCTGCACGCACTTCAAGCATGTGAGTTCTTAAAAGAACTGACTTTTCAAAGTGACTCATACTATATAATTTGGAATATTTCACTTACATGCGTATACAAGGCTAGTGTAATGGTTATGTTCGGTTTTATTGTCATTGTGTTTGGTTTTCCCTGTCTGCATGCCAGTCTGTGTTCCTAGTTAGTCTTCTTGGTTGTTAAGCTCTACACCTGTTCTGTTTTATCCTGAGTACTCTGTGCATTTAAACCCTTAGTTCTGTCTGTTCATGGTTCTGTGTTGTTTGTGGTTAACGTGTTGTTGTCGTATTTCCTGAGCTGTGCGATTAGTAATGCAACTCGTTTGGTTACAACTATAGCATAATCTTTTATGCAATAGTTGATACCCCAAAAATAGCAGATAAAAGCGATCTTTTTTTAATACTATCTCAACATTAAAAGTTGAGACAGCATTTTAATTATTATTTTTAAAGGTTAGTTCTTAAAGGTAATTTTAACACCACATAAGCTTGTATTTAAAGTTTTTCATTTTGAAAAACCTTTAGTAGTACGTTGCATTCAGATCAGGCTGCAGTAGGTTTATGCTGACTTTTTATAATGGATTTTCATGTTTTAATATTGTAAGTATTGACTTAAAGAGTGAAATACTAAAATATATACATATAAGGCATTAAAAAAATGATTGCCAAATAAATAATGACGCATGGCTCAAAGTTTACAATACTAAAAATGTTGATGTAACTGTCATACAACAAAGAGGAAAAAGTGGAAAACAGTTTTAAGAAAAATCCACCCTTATAACATGAAAGTATGTATATACCTAGCTAAATCAAATTTTTTTTTTTTTACTCAATATTTTAATATTTAATATTTAATATTTTTACTCATCTTCCCCTAAAATGATGGACTGACAAATTATATTGCCAACCCATGTCCAGGCTCACAGCAGGAAGGGTATGACAATGCAGCAAAACTGGCAGCACATGATGGAGCGCATGTGATGTTTATTATGCCTAGTCACCGCAGTCATAAATCTTGCATTACACCTCTTGTATGCACCAGATATACTTGAGGTTCCCAGATGACCTTAGCCTTGTGCTACTCAGCCTGACCTTCGCATTCCCCATGCCCGATGAGAGTATCATACTTTTATATTGTTTCATGCCCCATAGACTTCACAACTTCTACCATGACACTTCTCCTTTTCATCTCTTTTTTATTTGTTTTGTTATTTAATAAAAGCCTCTCACCACTGATGCCACAGTGTCTGTGTTCACTCACCTGAAGACAGCTCTGGCCAAACAACAAGACCTCTTGCTCGCTGCTCTAACACATTGCATCGCAAACAGAAGAACAGAAGCCAGAAGGATCCATTTCCTCTCCATTTATTCAGTCAGCGTCTCAAGAGCAGCGGCTTTAGAAAGTATAAGCACCCCTAGTTCAATACTGAAGCCTCTCACCTTCAAATAGCCTAGTGAAAAAGGCACACCTGAGATGAATTTCTCACACTAAGGTAGCCATGCACCGGTCATGAACAAAGAAAGGGCCACAATTTTAAGACTCCATAGCTGTGACTACAAATTATTGATAGAACACTATTTCTCCTAGGCAGAGCTGAAGTCATAGACTATAGCATAGACAATTTAACAGAACTTAAAGTTTCCCATTTGTTTTTTCTCATACATACTTTTCTAAACAATATTATTTTGCGATTTTTGTCTAGCGGGTGATAAAATATGTCAAAAAAATCTTATCAATTTACTTTGAAGGAGGGATTTGAGTCATATTAAGGATATCATATTATGCCTGAGAGTTTTAATTTTGGCTGAAAAGCAACCACACAGCAACATGCTAAACAGATCCCCTTAGCAGCCGCAGAGCAACAACCTGGCAATCACCTACACCCTAGCACTTTTAAAAAAAAAATTGTGTATATGTTAATATATATAATAAATAATATTAATAATAATAAAAAAAATTACATTTTAAAATAATTTTAATTCTTAACTGCAGCAGTATCTCACTTGAAACTGTACAAAAAACTATTTTAACCATTTTAAAAAATAAAATAATAAATATTAAAAAAAATTTTTTAAAAGAATTTTATTTATTAAAGTGTCCCTAATGTATGCTAATTTAAAGGTTCCTAATTTTGTTTTGGAGGTCTGGAGACCACCACAGCAAAGCAGATTTAGACGGGACTGAAGATCACCATGGAGGAGTAGGCGGAGCCGGTGACCACCACGGCAGAGCAGGCCAAGCTGAAGACAACCAATGCATAGCAGAAGACCACCACGACGGAGCAGGCGGGACTGAAGACCACTTCAGGGGAGCCGACACGACTGAAGAATTTAGAAATGCCTTTCTGGCCGAGACAAAACAGGTAGGGAGTTCAATAATGGCCTTCAAGGATTTCTAGGAAGACCTCCTTGGTCATGTCAGGGCAGACCGAGAGTTCATAGGCGACCTCCGTGGTCATGTCGAAGCAAACAAAGAGTTCATAAGCAGACTCTGCTGCCTCGGGAGGAGCTGGAGACGTGTGTGCAGCCCAAACACATAAGATGGCGACTGCCATAACTGAAAGCGCAGCCGATAGTGATAGAAACACCGGACTTGGGACCACCAGACTCAAACATACTGAGACCACTGGACTAGAGTGTGCTGGACTAGCGGATGATGTTGGGACCGCTGGGACACCAACTGCTCGCACCAACATCAGTGTTGGGGCCGCCACATTGGACGGCACTCTCGACGCTTCGAAACAGTCCTTGTTGCTCCGGGTGTGGTGGCCATGATGTCTGAGGACTCTGGCATGGCGGCCATGTTGAATGGAGACTCTGGTATGGATGCTATAACGATTGAAGACTCTGGTGTGGTGGACATAACGACTGAAGATCCCCAGGCGGAGCCGGTGACCACCACGGCAGAGCAGGTAGAGCTGAAGACAACCAATGCATAGTAGAAGTCCACCTCGACGGAGCAGGCCATGATAACTGAGGACTCTGGCATGGCAGCCATGATGGCTGCAGACTCTGGTGTGAATGCCATGACGATTGAAGACTCTGGTGTGTCGACCATGATGGCTGGAGACTCTGGTGTGGCGGCCTTGACTGCTGGAGACTCTGGACGTGGGACCCCCAGACTGGGAAGCGCTGAGAGCACTGGACTAGCGATCTCCAGACTTGCTCACTCAAGGACCACATGCAGGACTTTATGGACATTGCTAATTTCACTGACCTCCCGGATTTTGCTCTCATTGATTTGGCAGTTAAAATTTGACATGCGCTCCAATCAACTGATTCGAAAGAAAAGATTTGTAAAGGTTTCGAAGCATGTTTCGGAAGCACCCATTTCTAATATTCACTCATTCTTTGCAAAGTCTTGTTAGTGTCATGCCTTTGCCAGTATTTTGAACTCTGTTATTGTTTGGATTGTCTTCCCTGTTGTTTTGACCCTGTAAGGCTAGAAGCTTGCACTGCTATTTTGAACCAATAATAAGGAAAAAAAGCAGATTTTTATCTTATTTATTTTAGAGTTATTTATCTGACACCAATATAATTAATCTGTTTGTTGTTATTCTTTAACCTCTTATTCTTTAAAGGTAAAAGTCTTAGAACTGATAGCAAAACATAGGATTTAGCATGAACGCTCAGATAACGAAAGCTACAATTACTTAGCTTTCAACATTATCAGTGGTAAAAGGAAAGATTCGCAAAGCCTTTAAAGTAGGCAAAGTTATTTATTAAGTTACATGTTTAAAGGGGTTCTATTATTCCCTTTTACAAAGTCTTGATTTTGTTTTTGGGATGGACTAGAATGTTTTCCTGCTTGATCGTTTCAAAATAACGTTATTTTTAACATAATTTTTTACATTATTACAGCTCCTCTCTTCCCAGTCTGGTTGAACGTGTCGTTTTCAATTAAGCCCCTTCTTCCGAAATACAAAATGTGCTGTGATTGGTTAGCTGGCCCAGTGTGTTGTGATTGGCACCGCTTCACCCCTTTATAGCCGCAAGGTCTACTCAGATGTAAATATTAACAATTGCGTCAATTTCAAACCAATTCGAGGCCGATTCAGACCCTGACAATGTTAATGAACAAGAGAAACATGCTGAACAGACTTTGCAAGCACAGATTTCACAGGACGTGTCAGAGTGGTATGTTTTTTTAAATTTCTTATAGATACAATGTTTTACACCATTTAATCATATTTGTTGGGAAACTATGGTAATACAAACAGTAATCGATCACAAAATCATGGATAATTTTCCTAGGGGGCGGTGAACAGTCTTACAAAAGCAAGAGCTTACAAAAGCTACAGTAAATAAAACATCTATACTGTAATGTTAGTTAGCAGGCTAGCGGAGGCAAAGCTTTACCCATTCATTTACATCATAGCTATCATAGCAACAGAAGTTCTGACAGTAACTTGAAACTATTTCATCGAAATGTATATATACTTTTAACTCCGGGGGTTTGGAGGCGAGAGCGGGACAAAACATGAATGTTGGGGGTGGGAGAAAAGGTAAAATATTTTTGCTGGAGAGGGACCGAAAAATCTGAAAAAAAATGTATTCTCATAATATACATTGCAGCATCATCTCTCTATTACAATCTCTCTAAACCTGTTATTTCCCTGATTGGTCAGATGGCCCAGTCTGTTGTGATTGGTTTCCCACTTACAGCTTGTGTCAAAAACGAAACATCCATTACCATATGTGACCCTGGACCACAAAACCAGTGACATAGGTCAATTTTCTGAAATATAAGCTGAATAAATAAGCTTTCCATTGATGTATGATTTGTTAGGATACGACAATATTTGGCCAAGATACAACTATTTGAAAATCTGGAATCTGAGGGTGCAAAAAAAATCAAAACATTGAGAAAGTCACCTTTAAAGTTGTCCATTTATCTTCGTGATTGTGCTGCATTCACTCACAAAAATAAATGTTTTATGTATTTACGGTGGGAAATTTACAAAATATCTTCATGGAACATGATCTTTACTTAATATCCTAATGATTTTTGGCATAAAAGAAAAATCTATCATTTTGACCCATACAATGTATTGTTGGCTATTGCCACAAACATACCCGTGCTACTTGTGACTGGTTTTGTGATCCAGGGTCACATATCTGAATTTCAACTCCGGAGGCTTGTATATTCAACACTTGTATACATAGTGATACGAAGAGTAATGATATTACTGTATCAATTCCAGCGCTGGTCCTCATCCTTTGGAAGTGCATCCAAACAGCATCTTCTCAACATGTCGACAACACATGTTGCTTCTCAGCTACAACTACTGTGTATGACGGCGGGTCAAAGTAACTAAGTAGACATTGTTCACAGGCAGCCAAAAAAGGCCATAGGCTGGCATTATTCAAATTTGTTACAAACGTATGTTACGGAAATGAGAGTGGAATTGGTTATAACTCGTTGCTGCTCAGTTCAGAATCGATTCTTTCTTTGAGGGCACAATGACTTTATTTGTCATGCACTTTGATCTTTAAAACTTTGCAGACCTTTTACATTCACAAACAGCTAAAGGTAATATTCGAAAAAGTATAATAGGGGCACTTTAAATAAATGTTTGTTTCAGCAGTTGCTACAACTTGCTGCTAATACTTTCTTGATGTAAACTGGACAACCACATTCTGCAAATTAATCTTTGCCCTTTGACCTCAAGAGTTGGCTTGTTGCCCCTAAATATTTTTTCTCACTTTAAGTCTCTTTCCTGAGCATCAAGCCTTTTTTTGTCTCCTCGTATTCTACTGGCAGGCCAGTTCAGAGACATGACTTGATTGGCTGTTGCCATGGAGACCAGAATGGTAGTAGGGAGGGCCTGTTTCCCTCTGCCTAGGTGGATGAGGTGAAGAACCCAGTGTGTAAATGTGTGTGTGTACGAGAGAGGCTGAGAGAATAAGAGCAAAAGAGAGCGGGAGAGGGGCGTAATGAGGCTATGTTTGTCAGCTTATCGCTGTTACTCAACAGTATGAGTGAAAGCGTGTGTGTGGGGCTGCCTGGAAATGTGGTCAGGTGTGTGATTGTAGAGATTGCAGTGTGCATTTTAATTGAGCACTATCTAAATTTTAAAGAGAATGCATCTGCACCCCATGTGACCCGAATGAGAGGTTTTCCCGAGTGCGAAATGCATAAGTGTTTTTGTGTGGGTGGCAGCTGTAGCTGAGCAAGGCTCTGTGCCTGATTGCTCATTTAAAGCACTATGCAGCTCTCCTCTAGCGCTATCTATCTCTCTTTCTCTCACCTAGACACACAAATGCACACACATTTACACAGATACACACTAGTCAACCCAACCCAGCACGAACTGACAAGATAAGTACCAGAGCACATCAGTTCTCTCCCTGTCGTCTCTCAGAAAGATAAAGTGCATTTAATTAATAAAGCTATCATGGGCTTGTCAAAATGACTTACGATTAACCTGTGATAATTATGATGTTCTTTAGCTTGGCACTCTGCTGACATGCCAAGGCGCAACACACACCGTCACCGTCTCTTTCTTCACATGCCTCATATGCACATCTTCAGTATCGTAGCTCTGCCAGCAACTGGCAAAGCTACAGTGCTGTCAGTGTACGGGTTTACTCCACCTGCACACTACTAGATGCCGTAGGTGCCAACAGGAAGCACTAGTTGGCGCCGTGGTCTAGTGATTAGCATGTGCTCCAAATAGTTTGAGCTGCGGTGCCCATGTCGGAGATACAGTTCTGAATCATATTTCAACACCCTCTGGCAAAATCCTATATCCTGGCTCCCAAAGTGAGTTCATTGACTTTTTTTTTGTTACCGTTTAGGAAAATACATCAATGAATGAATCAACAAATGATCAAATTAATTATTTCTCTACAGTTTTTAGGTTAACATATTAATAATATTGAAACCTAAAACCAAAAAATTTAAAACGTGCCCAAATTAATCATATCAAAATGTTGAATTTTGTATAGCACTATTCAAAGCAAGTTGTTTTTAAAGAAATTATTTTATTTAGCAAGGATTTCTTAAATTGTAAAAAAGTGACAGTAAAACATCCATAATGTTACAAAAGGTTTCTATTTCAAATAAATGAACTTTCTACTGAACTCGGGAAGAAAAGTAAACATAAATTAACTATAAAAATCTGAAAAAGATTTAGATCAAATTGAATTTATTAGTTATTAGGCTATTTCTACGCTTGATTCGACGGATCTGTGTAAATAATGGCTAAATAATGAATCAAATAATCACCATTCCAATTATTTGTCACAAAGCTGCAGATGGCAGATTATGATATTACAGTTTAAATTATGACAGTATTAAATAACTTAACTTGTGTTCGCTCCTATCTGTGACAACAGATACACTGCAAAATGATTTTCTGAAAGACATTCTTAAATGATGTTGTAAAACCAGAATGTCTGTTTACCAATATGCCATATTGCCTATTCAAAATGTTCAATCGACAACAGAAAGCTTACACACACAGAAAGGCAACATTATATTATGTTTAGTATATGAATCATACCATCCACTCTCAAGTACAACAGGAAGATGCGGCAGACATTTTTGATTAGGCATGGCTACCCCGTGGGGTCCAAGAGGAAAAGGAGTCAGTAAAACCAACCTGCTTTGCCCTCTGATCCTGTTCCCTATCATGTTCTAGTGTTTATCCATTTTTTGATTACCAATATGAAACATGCAGAGTATGGGAAACCTAGGGCAGTTGTAATGTACATTTATTCACAATCAAGCTGGAGTGATTGTAAATGTCAAGACATTGTAAATTTGTAATGAGTATGATTTAATTTCAAGATTTCTTTGCTGGATACTGTTATTCATTTTTCCCATCTGATTGTATTTGAGAAGCTCTAAACATTTTCAGTTACTGTTGGCATGCACAGATACCCAAAGATGTAATTGTCATTCTTCCAAACAGTTATTTTACTGTCCATTATATATGTAAGCCAGCTTCATGTTCCAGACTTTGGCTACTTATTACTTACTGAGAGCAGGGCTCTAACTGTACCCCGTGGAGAGGAGGAAAGGAAGTTAAAAAAAAGGAACGTTTGCTGCGGGGAAGGTACATTCACTGTACATTCTCTTTGAAAAAAGGCAAAAAGAAAAAGGGACAAGGGGTCATTGAAAAGAAAGGTCAAAGTATCAAGCATGAAAAGGAAATTGGTCATACAGTGCTGCAAAAAGCAACAACAAAAAACCTATCTAACTTTTCACTCTGCCCTTCATTCTAATTTTGCCCTAAAAATGAACGAATCGCTTGGTGAGTAAATCAGTTTCTCTTTAAAATCTGTTGTGACTTAAGAAAAAGAACTATCGACTGTATTACAATAGTGGCAGTGTTTATTAAGGTTTTGTTTATCATCACCTCACTTTGACAAATACACCAGATCTTTCTCAGCCACAGAAAAAAACGAAAAAAAAAAAAACGTGGAGTGTGGGATTAGATTTTGTGGCTGCCAGATGGTGAATTAATTTTAAGTTCTGGTTCTTGAAATTCCCATTTGTGCATGCTGCTTATTTGGAGTTCCACCGTATACAAATCAGGTTTGGGCAACGCAACATCACAAGTCCCCTGTGAAGCTTTCACTTATTTTCACTTATTTTACACTTATTTTTTTTCTCACTCATTATTTTAATATAAATCATCAAATTTAGCATGGATTAAATAAGGAAGCATGTTTTTTTAAGACTTTACACTCTTCCAAAAACAAACCACACAACAAACGTCACGTTCACTTTGTTTGAAATGTGTCGAACCAAATTCTACAAGACACAAAGGTTGCAAATAACAGCACTGATGAACAAAAACAAGGTGAAAATGCTGATTTCTCCATGAGGAATGTGTAAACACACTGGCGTGCATAAATGAGCTGAATGTTGTTGGTTACAAGGGTGTTGTACAGAGATAATTTGTGGTTCATTTGTGGCTATATTGAGATGCAACATCTTCCTAATTATCTCCACTGAGAGTCCATATTTAATTGGAGTCCTGTGGCATGAGGACACACCACGCATGCATGCACATCAAAAACTTGCATTTACATAAAACAGTTCAACATAAACATAATAAGAGAGTGTGATTAGAAGTCTCACATCTGAAATTGCACTTCATCACAAGGAAGCTGCAAATTGGAATCAAAGGAATTGCTCTTGAGCAGTTTCTTTCTCCTGTTGGTACGATCTGATCCCACATTGTTGCTCAGGTGCTCCATAAACTAGGGCATAACTTACCACCCTCTCTATTCCTCTGGACAAACACAAAAAACAGTGATTGAGTTCAAAAAGTAGAAAGTCACGCAACCGCTTTATATTGCACTGTGGTTTCAGTCTGACTCTGGATTTCAAACAGTGAAACAACAGTTCTTCTAAATCAGGGATGTCCAAACTCTGTCCTGGAGGGCCACTGTCCTGCAGAGTTTAGCTCCACTTGCCTCAACTCACCTGCCTGGAAAGCTCTAGCAAAGCCCCTTAAAAGAAAACCTGCAACCTTAGCCGAAAAAAGCGTAATGCCTGCTAATGCTGTGGTATGCAGAGAAATGTCATGATTCTGCCATCATGTTATTGATTATTCCTTGTCTTGTGGCAGGATCATGACAGAACCAATGTTTTGTGTACAAGCGCATGGCCAATTGTTTGGCCATGTGCTTGTGGTGTCTCGTTAAGTTACCCCGCCCCCTTGTTATCCTCGTCTTGTGATTATTGTCTAGTCAGTTACACCTGTCCTCGTCATTAGTGTTCCCTATTTAATCTCCTCATGTCTTCTGTCCTGTGTTGGTACATTGTCTAACATTGTGTGTTCATCCCCGTGAGTGTTTAGCCTGAAAGCTGTTGAATGAGAATTGTGAGTTTGTTTATTGTCAAGTCATAGTCTTAGTTTGTCATCTTGTCATAGTCTAGTTATATTCTCCTCCAGTTCTGTTTTGCCCCCTCGTGGGTTTTGTTTTCTGTTTTTGTCAATAATAAATCCCTGTTTTGAGTTACTTGCTGTCTGCTATTGGGTTCATCCTTCTACCACATGACAGAATGTACCGACCAAAGCCGAACCCAGCAGACGTTCAGTCCGTCTCCGCTTGTCTTCAGCCTTCTGACCCGGAACTGGTGGCGCTCGGCCATCTCTGACAGTTCCAATGGCAAGCTTCCTTTCCCTCCTCAGGGTGAGTTGACCCTGAAGAGGTACGCCCAGGTCATTGAGGAGAGGAGGTTCTTCCTGCCGGAGACCCTGGTCAACCGCTACCTTGTCGCGGGTCTCAAAGTCGTCCCTCCCCTTGCTGAACGAGAGAGTTTGGTCCGCCGTCCCTTTCGCAACATGGTGGACTACTTGTCTCGGAGGGAGCAGCCAGGTCGACCTGGATCTTCACCTCCTGCCACACTTCCAGTCATCCCTGAGGGTTGCATGTTAGCCGTCGTGACACAGGAGGACCAAGCGTCTACCACCCTGACTCCCGGTCCACCACCCGTGTCCGTCAGCACCCGTGGAAAGCGTGGAAGACATTTGTCGTGGGAGTCAGCGTCGGAGTCGTCCTCCACGGAATCCCCCTTGCCTGCGGTGGTCTCGCCAGTACCTGCTTCGTCTCCCTCTTCGCCCCCCTTACCGGTCTCAAGCCTGGCTACGGACTCAGCTCCGTGACCCAGAAGGAAGAAGAGGAAGGGAGCCTCTTGTTCTCCTTCTCTGTCTCCCCCAGAGCCCGCTCCAGCGAGCGCCGTCCCAGGGCCCGCTCCAGCGAGCGCCGTCCCAGGGCCCGCTCCAGCGAGCGCCGTCCCAGGGCCCGCTCCAGCGAGCGCCGTCCCAGGGCCCGCTCCAGCGAGCGCCGTCCCAGGGCCCGCTCCAGCGAGCGCCGTCCCAGGGCCCGCTCCAGCGAGCGCCGTCCCAGGGAGTTGCGGCCGATCTAGCCGCTAAGGAGGTTCTGCGAGCAGTTTCGGCGCGTCAGGAGATGCCCATCTTCCTTGCTGCAAAGACCCTGTCTGATTATTTGTCTTGCCTCAATCCTTGAACCCCCTGTCTGTCCTGCCTTGTCCTCTGTTCCCCCGCCAGCCGGCGAGAGCGCAGCATCCGTATCTACCACTGATAGTGCTGCACCCAGTCCTGTTCCTTCGCCTGCCATGTCCCCCGTCAGGAGTCCCGCTTCCCCATCCTCTGTGTCCTCCGTGTCTGAATCTGTTGCTGCCACCACTGAAGCAGTATCCCAGACTGTTTCCCCATTCGTCCCTGTCTCCACCAGCCCCCGGACTGTTTCCCCGTTTGTTCCTGTTGACTAGTCCCCGGACTATTTCCCTGTTTGCCCCTGTCTCCACTAAGCCCCGGACTGTTTCCCTCAAGACCTCTCCTCGTGTGTCTCCGTTTAGACCTGCCCAGAGTCCTCGTCTTCAGCCCTCATCCCGTGGACCCAAGACCCCCAGTCCTCCCATCCACCCTGGAGCTCCCCCCATGAACTGTGTGTTTCCTCCACCCCATCTGCCTTGCATGTTGTTCTTGATGTTTCACCCGAACCCTGTTATTGTTTATGCATGTATGCCATTGCTGATGTTCACCATGTTTTGTTGGTTCTTGTCCATGTCTTGTCTTGTGCTTAGTGTCCCTTTTGAGGAGCGTCTGGAAGCCGCTCCTTAAAGTGGGGGTTCTGTCATGATTCTGCCATCATGTTATTGATTATTCCTTGTCTTGTGGCAGGATCATGACAGAACCAATGTTTTGTGTACAAGCGCATGGCCAATTGTTTGGCCATGTGCTTGTGGTGTCTCGTTACGTTACCCCGCCCCCTTGTTATCCTCGTCTTGTGATTATTGTCTAGTCAGTTACACCTGTCCTCGTCATTAGTGTTCCCTATTTAATCTCCTCATGTCTTCTGTCCTGTGTCGGTACATTGTCTAACATTGCGTGTTCATCCCCGTGAGTGTTTAGCCTGAAAGCTGTTGAATGAGAATTGTGAGTTTGTTTATTGTCAAGTCATAGTCTTAGTTTGTCATCTTGTCATAGTCTAGTTATATTCTCCTCCAGTTCTGTTTTACCCCTCGTGGGTTTTGTTTTCTGTTTTTGTCAATAATAAATCCCTGTTTTGAGTTACTTGCTGTCTGCTATTGGGTTCATCCTTCTACCACATGACAAGAAAGAGGCTAGTGTCCTTTTTTTTATTTTATGGATGTTAATGGAGGAGAGGCTTCACACTGAATAAACCGCTTTTGTGAGGAAATAGCTTTTCATTTAATTGACAGTCTACTGCTGGCTAATCTTCAACATGTTTGCTCTTAAACATTAGTTTTGGATTTATCTATTGTTCACACCAAACAAACTGTTTTTATTTTTTATTAGAGAAGTCACGAATAATTGCCTGACCAGGTGCATTCTCATTCATTTCTATGGCTTCCACTAACAGTGGTTGACTGTAGCACAACTCTGAACAAAATTCAATGACTGTAATGTGATTAGTTATCAAGGCACACGTGATCCAAGTTAGCCGTTTTGCTCTTTCCAATGTAGAGCCACGGACCCTCGTATCTCCCAATAATAAGACCATCTCTGGTTCTAGTATGCTTATAAGACCTTGATTAGCTTGTTCAGGTGCGTTTGGGGTTGGAGCTGAACTCTGCAGGACAGTGGCCCTCCAGGAGCAGGATTGGACCCTGTTCTAAATATTCTGTCATTGTTTCACAAACCCTGATGTTGTTCATCTGTGGAACACATAAGGAGTTATTGTACAGGATGTTCTTAGTGTTCTTTAAAATGAGAGTTTATGGACTGAAATTTATTTATATATTTTAAACAAATCCATACATTTTTAACAGCATGGATGCATGAAATCAAAAGTGACAGTAAAGACATGTATAATGTGACAAAAACAAATACTTTCTAATCATCAAAGAATCCTGAAAAAATTTGGTTTCCACAAAAATATTAATCAGCACAACTGTTTTCAACATTGATAATTATAAGAAATGTTTCTTGATCACCAAATCAGCAAATTGGAATTATGTGACTCATAGACTGGAGGAAAGACTGCTTAAATTTCAGCTTTGCAAACACAGGAATAAATTACACTTTAAAATGTATTAAAATAGAAAAGTTATTTTTAATTGTAATAATATTTCACAATAGTACAGATTTTGCAGTATTTTTAATCAAATAAATGCAGCCACAAGAGACTTTTTTTCAAAAACATAAAAAAACCTTACCGACTTTTCAATGTAATATATATTAAAGTTTTAAGTTTCATAAAGTTTTATAAACTTAAAAACACAACAAATGCAATAAACAGACAGGTTGATCAGTATATCTTCTAAAATGATGCTCTCAAAATCTGATCTGGTTAACGAAGAACCTCCATGAAAGGTAAAAATGCATTGCAGTCAAAATGGACTACTAAAACTGAGCAGTGTTTTGTGTATTTGTGCAGGTGTGCACGTACACAAATAGTTTCGCTCTGGCTCAGCAACTGAGCCCATAGAGATTATGGTGTATGCTCAGGTGTGTACACGTGTATTTGTCTATATATAGCTAAATGAGCATGCATTATTTGTCTATGTTTGATAGTATGTATCCATCCCTCCAAGCTCGAGAGACTGATGTAATCGTGATGAGAGGCAGCTCTCGTAGAGTACGTGAGGGGTGCTGTGGGCAGATCCCTAGTGCTAGGGAACTACATCAATAACCACACAACATACACCACTATGTGTTCTCAACCAGTGACAGCCAGTCCCTGCAGCTTCCTACAAGCCCCCCAATTCCTTTCTATTTTCTCACTTCAACTCTATCACTCTTTCTCTGCAATCTAGGCCAGTGAAATGTGCTTATAATGCAACTGACTCATTATGAATTGGATGTAGCATTATGCACATTCAATGCTTATGTCACTATAGGCAACCAAACACAAAGACATTTTGTACTGTAGTAATTTAGAAATATTGAACAGATATGAGTCATTGAAGGGGTTATGACAGGGATTTTTTATTTTAATGTGTTCATTCAAGGGGTTCCTTCAAGGTTCAAGGGGCGGCTCCTTCAAGGCTTGTCAACAAACGGCCACTGATCCGATAGGCTAATGTCAATGCATAGAAAACAGTAGTAACGCCCACTCGCTTTGGCACGTGAGTAAGTATTTTGAAAACATTATCCATATAAAACCGTCATTTATAGACAAAGCATTATGAAATCGTTTACTTAAGATCCAGTAAGTAAACGATTTGGATATTGGGGAACTTGTGCCATCACACTGGCAATGCATCCAGTACAGCATGCATCATGTCAACAAAAGTTTCTTTGCGAATTCTCCATTACAAAACAATCTGCGGTCAAATTCTCTGAACAAACATATAATCCTCCAACGCGTTCCAGGACGCCATTAAAATAAACCATCTACTTATTTCCGACGCTGGGATCCTTCTGAAGTCTGTACAGAGATGCAAACAAGCTGTTTAAACGGGACGCGTCAAAGCAAACATTCCTTTACACTACTTTTTACTCTTCCATTTGTCCTCTTTTCAGCACACTCAAGCACGTGGAGTAAAGTGAACGGGCATCTGTATCCTGTATCCAGTTTAGACAGTGTCAGTGATTGTAATTGGTTCTATTTGCTTTTGATGCAACGCTCACAACCGCTTTAGGCAAGTGTCAGCCGTTAAAGGGTTAGTTCACCCAAAAATGAAATTACTCTCATGACGTTCCAAACCCGTAAGACCTTCCTGTAAGATATTTTTGATGCAATCCGAAATGAGAGTGAGTAATTATTGACAGAATTTTCATTTTTGTGAACTATTCTTTTAAGCGACTGAATGGCAGGGGATGTGATGTATGTACAACTATTCATCGATGTTTTGCCAAGCAAATGGATTGCCAGTGTGATGTCACAATTCCCCCAATATCCAAATGAGCCATTTTTGGAGCTTGTTTAAATATTTGTTTATAATGAGATTTCATATTTGTTCACATTCACATTTTTGCTGGCAAGCTCAGTCCTATGAAAACTATTCCCACATGAGCCCTTTGTTTGCTTTAAGAAAGATATTGAACTTTATGAACTTGTGTAAAAGCCTGCTGACCTGCGCTAAAGGTCACTGAGTCCTTCAACAACGTCACTGGCATAGAGACACAGAGCTATCTAGTGTTAGACATGTGTTTGAGATGACATGTGATTCATCCTTTACTAAGCACACACACTTATAGTCCCAACACATTCATATAGGTTCATTATCTGTCTGTACAAGGAGGTTTTCTGTGGATTACCTTGACATAACAATGGATTGCAGTGAAACCCTCACTAATATAGATTTGAGAGCATTCCAGTTATGAGTGAGTGAGTGAGTGAGTGTGTGTGTGTGTGTGTGTGTGTGTGTGTGTGTGTGTATGTTGCACATTTTCTACACAAAACCGTTTGTGTGCATATACTGTTTGCTTTTATAATTGGTCTTAATACTTTAAAAAACAATTATATTTATACCATAGTCTCGTATATTGCATTCTACAATATTATATTTCTAATTAAAATACAATTTATTACAACAAAATGGGAATACCTTTAAATTACAGCTAATATATTAAACTATTTATTCCATAGACATACCAATATATATTTTGCCTGATACTGATATCTGTTTTCATGTTATGGGCAATACTTCATTCTATAAGAATTTGGCTAAATAAATGGTCAAATAAATAAAAACATATGTAGAATAATATTATATTAATTGATTAATCAATTTGACAGCACTAATATGCTGTTTGGATTTAAATAGGCAAATGCTCAAGACACTATGATTGGATCATTATTGCAGTGATAATTTTGTTGCACCGCCTTTTAGAGGCAATCACTGCAAACAAGCGATTTCTGTAGTTCCCAATGAGACTTCTGCACCTGTCAACAGGTATTTTGGCCCACTCTTCATGAGCGAACTGCTACAGCTGTCTCAGGTTTGATGGGTGCCTTCTCCAGACTGCATCAACTCTTTCCATAGATGTTCGATAGGATTCAGATCAGGGCTCGTGGAAGGCCACTTCAGGACTGTCCTGTGTTTTGTTCTCAGCCATTCTTGAGTGCTTTTAGTTGTATATTTTGGGTCGTTATCGTGTTGGAGGACCCATGAGCTGAAACTGAGACAGAGCTTTCTGACGCTCAGCAGTACATTTTGCTCCAGAATGCCTTCGTGTTGAGACTTCATTGTGCCCTGCAAAGATTGCCTGTGCAAAGATTCCCTGTGTCAGATGCAGCAAAGCAGCCCCAAAACATAACCAAGCCATGTTTCACAGTAGCTATAGTGTTCATTGAAAGCTTCATTTTTCCAGCTGTGAACAGAGCTGATGTGCTTTGTCAAAAAGCTCTAGTTTTGTCTCATTTGTCCAGGTGACATTTTTTCCAAAAAGCATTGTGGCTTGTCAATATGCATTTTAGCAAATTCCAGTCTGGCTTTGTTATGTTTTTCTGTCAAAAGTGGAGTCCTCCTGGGTATTCTTCCACTGTTGCTCAAATAGCGTCGGATGGTGGTCACACACTGATGCACCCTTGGAGTTCAGCTTGTATCTCTTTGGAAGTTTTCCCTGGCTCTTTGTCTACCATTTGCACTATCCTTCTGTTTAATCGGAAGTCAATTTTCTTCTTGCGGCCGCGTCAAGGTAGGTTGGCTACAATCCCATGAAATTTCTTAATAATATTTTCAACTGTAGTCACAGGAACATCAAGCTGCTTGGAGATGGTCTTATAGCTTTAACCTTTAACATGCTTGCCAATGATTTTTTCTTTCTGATCTCCTCACACAACTATCTCCTTTGCTTTATTTGCATGGTCCATGTTCATTATTGTACACTCAATCATACCAAACAGCAGAGTGACTAAACTTTTCTCCATTTAAATAGGCTGAATTACTGATTACAAGGTTGAAGACATGTGTGATACTAATTAAACAAAACAATTAGTTTGAATCATCACTATAATACTATTAACAAATCTGCAACAAATCTACCAACTACCAACAAATCTGTCCAGGCCATTTTAGAATACACAAATTTGTCCACATATTAAAAATATATGCATGTGGCAAAACAACCATACTATTAAATCAATAGGAATAACAGGTGTGTGAGAACTACCATTGTTTTGGGGCCTGTGTGCATCAGATTTGATTCTGAATCATTTATTTATAACGGCTCTCTCATTATGATAATCCTATAAATGCTGTTATACAATTTGAAAATCCCATCAGCACAAATGCAGCATTCTGAAGCTTAATGTCACATTCATATATCCTGTAAGAGCCAGCAGCTCTGTGACAATACCAAATCAAAAGATCATCCCAGCATTTCCTCAAAGATTTCTGAGAATATCACAATTTATCATTTTATTACTTTTTTTTATACAGTAGTACATTTTGTTACACATTTAATGTGTAACAAAGATAAAGCTATTGATTATATTAAAGCTATATGCTGTGTGAAGGCTGTACCGTTTCCCCTCTTACAGCATTGTCAGAAAAAATACCTTATATTTCACTAAAGCCTCTGTCTTTTGCTTTTCCTCAGTCTTTCTCTGTTACAGACGGCGTGTCATCATGATATCCTTCAGTCACACCACTCTCTCTTCCTGTTCTCCCTCTCTCTTGCTCTCTCATATCAGATAGTGTTGGCCTCTCTCAGGGGAATGCAAGCTGGCAGTAGCATGTCCCATCTGTCAGACAGAGGATGAGGAGGAGTGAGGGTGTGTGTATGCATGTGCATGCTGGCTTGTGAATTAAGTATGTGTATATGTGTATATATAGGAATGTCTACTGGGATGTATGGAGTTTGCAGCATTTTATTTATTTATTTTTGGAATAGTGCTCTGTGCAAATGTTAATGCAAGAAGTTATGAATTATGTCTGTACTTATGCTGTGGATGGATGGGAAGAAAAAAGCAGATGAATGCATTCAATGGAAGAGAGAGGGAGAAAAAAAGAACGAGTTCTAAATCATCACCATTCTCTGCATAATTAAACTCTATTGTGGCATGCCTGAGATCTGAGAACACAAGTGTGTATGTTGTTCAGTGCTGCCCCCTGCTGTAAGTAATGTGTCAATGATACATCAAACAGACAGCGGAAGGTGTGCTTTGTTCATAAAGAGGACAGGCTGTTCTGCAGAGCTCAGTCTCTCCTTTTCTGTAGACTCTCTTTTGAACACTGGAAGTAGAATCAACGTTCTTTCGCTAGCAATGCTTTTTGCACATTTTTCAGTTCAATGAGAATACATACTCAAGAAGCTGCGGACGTACCTGAAAACATGCAGTTGTGCTGAGAGTGGTGTGACTGAAGCTTAAGCATATGGCATAAGAGACGGCTGTGACGTAACCAACCAACTTTTGAAATTAACACAGGCTTTAAAAGTAAAACATGGTGTTAAAAGGCAAACGGCTGCATTATGAAGTCTTGCCTTGTTTAAAGAGTGACTCAGCACTTCATGTTCCAGAGCAACAGAAATAGCAATATCAGAGAATCTTAGACGCATTTCATCTAAAATTCATGCCGGTTTTGAAGGGCTGCTTTTATTGTGATCGTTTCGAATTGTAAGATGTCAGAAAACCCAATAAACCATCATTACTCCCACCCCACGTATTGTTCAGAACATCTCTGCATGTCGTTCTTATCCATTTGTAATCTTCACAGAGAAAGAATAAATGATTGCATTGCTTGCTGCCGCCAGCAAGACAGCAGGCTTTCTCTATTAATGCTTTTTAATCTAGTCCACTTTGTATATAGGACTGTTAGAATCACACCTGAGTAATCTACAAGAAAGACCATAAAAGGGGAAAGCCACTCTCCCATGATGTCCATGTCTATTGATTTTCAGATAATGCAATTCATTCAACATGTTTACAGTGTATTTGCTGCATTGCAGCTGTCTGGCTCTATATGGTGCAAACAGAAAATCAACCATATAGACTTAATCTGATACTTAGCAATTTGGGAACGCTGCAGGATTTCAAAGCAATAATATTTTATGATCGATGCAAGAAATAATTAGATTCACACAGTGGAGGAAAGAACTACTAAGCCTCTATGAGAACACTAGATTTTAATAATTGAAAAGCTACTTGTGCGGAATCAGTGTTTGTCTGACAAGGAAAATGGCTGGAGATGCAGTGGACTCTGAAATAAGTGTTTTACAAAGTGATCAACGACTAACGACAGTAACTGTTCAAAACATTGCACCACTGTTTCTGTCTGCTGGACAAGTCACTTCACAGATGATAGAGATAGTAGCCTACTGAGATTCATGGAAGGAAATGAAACCACAGAGGTGAAAATCCCTCCAGCAATACATAAGCAACTGTATGAGGTTGATGCACATCCGAGCAGGTCAGTTCCCCAGAGCCGCCAGACAGAATTTCGGAGCAGCTTGTAAGCGGCACACAGATTTGCTTGAATTAAGAAATAAGTCATGATATTTTAGAATAGCTGCATCGTTTGACAGCATGACTACAGCATGTGAAGTCTATGACTGTCTAATGACTCTCATGTGTTTCTTATTTCAAATGCTCTACCCACTGACCCACTTTAAGGATCACATTTTAATAGAGTGATGATAAGGTATTGATCAGAGAGACACCCTGTGAACAGGCGAACAAGGCAGGCGTTGACAAAACGTGTCATTCTAGCAAACTAGAATGGAGGGAAAATGTAAAACGTTGTCATTGCGCCGATGGAAAGGCTCACATTGCGAGTGTAGCGATAGCTCCCATCAAACGATCACTGTACTCTTCATAAGATATCTGTGCTGTTATCTGATAATGACAAAGGATATCGGCCCATCAATCACAGCTTGGATGCCTCCAGCAACTGTCAGAGAGAAAGACTCTCTGGGAAGGGAGGGGAAAACATTCTTGGGGACTGAGATGAGAGATGGAGGTGACACATGCATGATTACGCTCTGCTCTGTTCCAGTCCCCTCACGCAGCTACGGCCAGTCGGCCCTGCGAGGAGATGGAGACGTACTCGAATCGCAGGTGCACGGAGGTAGATGCTAATGAATCCGTTCCAGCATGATGTTAATTTAGATTAATGAGGGGAAAAGGCCTGGGAGCGAACTGTGTCCAACAATAGAAAAATCCTGTGAATCATGTGAACAACTATGTGTATAAAAGAAGAGGCTGTGGCAGATAGTTTACACTGACTCTAAATAAGCTTAAAAAATTAAAATGGAACATGTTGGAACAGGCTTTTTAAAGCAATGTCGAAAATGAAAATTCTGTCATTATCTACTCACCCTCATGCTGTTCCAAACCCATATGGTGTTTGTTTTTTTCCTGTGGAATACACTGCATTTTTCTTGCTCTAGAGCAGCTCTCAAGTCAAATATAATGCCAACTTGAATTTGAGTAAATGACAGAATTAAAATTTTTTGGGGGACAATGGCCATTTAGAGAGTGTGTATCTCCAAATAAGATAAACCTAATGGGAAAACAAATATCAAGTTAAATGGATGAAATGGCATATACGTTTATAACGTACATTTAAAAAAAGAAAATTGTATGCAAATAAAAGTTTATTGTGAAAATACTTGGAAGTATAATAAAGTTTAATGCAGTGTAACTTGTTATTGTTAACTAAAACTATTAAAATAGTTTTTGGTAATTGAAATAAAATTGAAATAAAATATAAATATTAGATGAAAAACTTAAACATTTAAATGAAAATAAGTAATATTGCCTTGGAAACTAACTGAAATAAGTCTAAAATGACTAGAACTGAAATAAAACTGAAATAAAGCTATATAAATATAAAAAATACTAATAAAAATGACAAAACAAAATGACTAAAACTTAAACTAAAATTAACTATAAAAAATTATATATATTTAAAAATATGAATAAATATTATAATAGTATATAAATAACAGTAAACAACATTGAATGTTTATTGTTGTTCACACGGAAACAGTTGAATTTGGCTGAAACAGTGAATGACAGATCCCTGAAAGAGCTGATTAGATTTGAAAATCCAATTTTAGATTGGCCTCACAGAAATTGTATACGTGTATTTTTTTTTTTTATCACTGGCAGATGCTAAAATGGACTCTGAGGAAAATGACTTCTCACTGAAGGGGTGAGCTGAGGGAAGGGCTGTTGCTTTGAATATTAATTATTTCATTTAGGTATTCTGGCACTAACTGGCACTCCCCTAAGTACTGTAATCAATATAATGAATTGAATATGGTTTGACAAAACACACATTGGAGTGGCGACTAGACATTTGATAGCAAAGGATCCTTGTTATAGCACCATTTCAAGGAATTTACTTTTATATAGTGCAACAGGTCTCTTCTGCTGTGTGGTTAGCAGTACAGTGCACAAAATAACCTTTGAGTGGTGCGTTGCTATTTATTTAAATTATATTAAAGTTAAGTTAAATCATTTTCCTTGCACTTCTGAAATAAAAGATTTCAATGTACCATAGATATGTACTTTAACATGCATAATGCAATGGTCCTTTTCCCAGTCCACACAGTTGACTTATGGAAACTAGCCTGCCAATACAGGTCATTCAGACATGATCAATTATGATGTCAACCAGCATATTAAAATATGATGTCCCACATTTACATATAAACATGCATACGGTATCCAGCAACCTGACCCTCCCTCATAAGTGCAGTTACAATTATCGACATCAACGCCCCATCATGTTGTTGACGCAATGGGAACGCCTTCAGCTTGAGCCGGTGTCTGAGTCACATGTAGTAAATGCCAAGCCATTGGCCCAGGACGAAATCAGGTGATGCAACGTCGCGCGTAATCATCTCTATAGGTAAAACACCTTCGCAAAAACTTCACCAGATTCTTGTCTTCAGAAGTAGCTTTGTCTCTCACTTTGGTCAAACTGTCTGTCTGTCTGTTTTACAGCAGGAGTGGCGAAAAAACTTCAAAGTTTAGGAGATGTGTCTTGTCGTGCCCCCGGTCTATTTCCAGGGATGGAATGAATGTGTAACGATGAGGTAGGAACGAAGCGGAGAGAGAATCCACATGCAAGCACAACTTTATTCAAACAAACAGGTAATCCAGGGCAAACAATGGAACACGGAACTCAGGACAGGAACATGGAAACAGCAACAAGCTACAAGCAAACAACGACCGACAAACAACAACTAAAGCACAGAGGTTTAAATACACAGGCAAACAAGCTAAACAAGGTAACAAGAGGGTGGGGCTAATTAGAAACACTTGGAGGGACTAATAAACAAGAAAAACTACAAAGGACTACAAAAATGGCACAGAACAGGAAATAACAAAAGTCCACACAAGACCAGGAAAACACAAGACAGGAATCATGACAGAATGGAAATAAATGTTGTGAATCAATTTTTTTGTTAAGATCTTGTATTGACAAATCAAGAGTCAAGCACTCTGTAAAGTCAACTCCAGCACATCCCAAAGACTCAGATGTGCCGATTCATGTGTGGAAATGATTCTTCATGCTCCCTCCCAACCATTCTTTCACAACTTGAGCCTGATGATTCTTGACATTGTCATTCTGGAATATGGCCATGATGTGTCTTTTACTAACATGGTTGTTTAAGAAATGAAAAGCTACACACTAATCCAATTAGGGTTAGAAGGATTGTTGCCAAACATGTAACATGCTAGAAACATAATAATCACTGCAATAATGATCCAAGACTCTTAAGCATTTGCCTACTTAAATCCAAACAGTGACTTCTTCTTTTTTTCTTTTTGGCCAGGCAGTGTACGGTGATGTTTTCCATACAGTGAATGATGGAATACACACCCTACAATCAGGCTGGCATGCTCTTGCACACTGTGGCAGTTTTGCAAGCATGCCATGTTGATCTTCTAAAAGATATTAATTAACCCTTTGAGGGCACGCCCCCTAGGGAGGATATGTTTCACACCACAATAATTTGTGTGTCCAATCCCTCCTGATGTCCTTAGGAGATTATGTTGCCAGCCCCACCACTTCTGTGTTTCGGGACGCATTAGTCTCCAGGTTTATATTAATTTTTTTACCTATCTCCGCTCAGGGGACGCCTCACTCATGGGCTGGGGTCATGGATGGTTGACGAGCCCAGGGTCACATCAACCGCCTAAAGATGAGGACTGTGACATTAGCAAGACAATTCTTCCCAGATCTCAGTGGCTATCATGTGTTGGTGCGGATGGACAACACATCAGTAGTAGGATTATCACCAGGGTGGGTTGCATTCACGCCCCCTGTTCAGGCTGGTGAAGCAGATCCTGCACTGGGAGTGTGCAAACTGCATACTGAGGGCAGTTTACATCCCAGGACAACACAAAATGGGAACAGACATCCTGTCGTGGCAGGGGCTGAGGCCCAGGGATTAGCGACTCTACCTTCAAGTAGTGGAGTCCATTTGGCAGAATTCTGGCGAGGGTCTGTCAGGAGGGTTTGCAGTTGATTCTGGTAGCCCCGTTCTGGCCAGCCCGAGTATGTCAAGTCAAGTCAAGTCACATTTATTTATATAGCACTTTTTACAATACAGATGGTTTCAAACCAGCTTTACAGAGATAACAGAAAAATAATGCAAACAAGTTTGTTTCCAGAAGAAAATAGCATCACAGTCCAGCTTAAGTAAGTTCAGTGATGTTTCATTTTTGTTTTAAAAAAAGTTATTAATTTAGTTAATTTATATATATATATAGCCGCTCTGGAGTAAACCGTGATGTCATAGTCCAGCTCAGTTCAGTTCTTGTATAATAGTGTCAATGCAGGCAGATCAATATTATTGTTGAATATTAAATTAAATGTTAAATTTAATGTCCCCAACTAAGCAAGCCAAGCCAATGGCAACAAAGGTGGAAAAAGGCGACAGTGCAAGGAACCAAAACTCTGAAACAATCAGAATATTATCCAGTTCCATCTGGTTGAAGATCGGAGTCACGCCGGTATGGAGATGGGTTTGTTGAGGATCAGTGCTGATGGTTGTCGTGCCTTCACAGGGGAGAGTCTAGTTAACACAATCTCTGCTGACACTTCAGGGATGCGTTGTGGTCATGTCCAGGTCCACAATCTGATCTGGATACGGCCTGTATCCAGCTGATTACAGTAAACCACGGAATAAGCAGAAAGACTAACATTAGCATAGATGCCATTCTTCTTATGATATAATGGGTGCATTGGGTGTTATAGGAAGTGTTCCTGGTTCCGGCTGACCTAATTTATGCAGCCTAGGGATGTCAACGATTAATCGACGATCGATTAATTGTCGATAATACATTTAATCGATAAAACTTATCGATCATCGATTAAGCAGGATCATGCGCGTGCGTGCTGCTCAACCGCGAAACATGTAAGCGAGCGCGCCGGTGTGGTGAAGTGTTGAGTCCCACTGAATGACACACACCGGAGTTTTTTGGGACTATTTTACACGTTCATCATGACTATAAGTTTGCGTGTGCATTCACAGCCTTTTGTTTTGTGCAAATGTAAGTTGTAATAGTTTATTTTGTGTACGCTTATCTATATCTGATTGGTGTCATATTGGATGCATTTGGTTAAGAATCGACGTGATCTTTAGCGCGCTCAGCTCAAACGACAATGCACGACTAATAATGACTATTGGGACTGTCATATTACACAAGATTATAAAGAGAACACTGTTGTAATAAAACATTGTGAATTATTTGGGTTTAGATGCCATGTCGCGTTGTTCCAGGAAGAGCTCGTCAGAGACTTTGAGCGCGTCCACCACAACATATGAGTCATTCTGAATGGCACCTAACTCAGTTTAAGTTCACTTGTGCATTCACGTCATTTTGTGCAGATATAATTTTGTAATATTCTGCTTATTTTGTATATATCTGATTAATATCAAATAGGATGCCTTTCTTTGAGTTAAATAAACGCTAACAAAGTGCTCAACGGCTATTCATTCAGCGCGCGCCGCTCAAGCAGAATGCACAATTAATAATAACGATGGTTAATTTGGGACTTTCATATTACATAACATGAGAACACTATTTTATTAAATGGTTGTGAATTCATTGGGTTTAGTTGCCGTTTTCAGGGCGTTGTTCTAGCACTTCCACAACAGTCACACATTCTGACAAGCATGCATATGAGGCGGCGTTGGTGACACATTGTATTTGTCGTTATATTTATATATTAAATAGTTAATTTAATTTATCAATCACATCAAAACATTTTACAATCCTACTAAGCCTTTATTTAGATTAAAAAACATTCTTATTAATTTGGTGAGTAACATAGCTTTTTGAGCAGCAATTGCAGACCCTGTGCTGTTTGCCATTAATGCTAACGATTAATCGATTAATTGATCGTTAATTTAAACGACGATCGATCATGGGAATTTGTGAAAATTGACATCCCTAATGCAGCCTAATAATCATTTAACTGATTTAAATAATAGGAATGTATAATTTTCTATGTGTATGCCAGCTAAAAGATATGTGTTTTTAGTCAAGATTTAAACTGACAGAGTGTGTCTGCTTCCCAGACAATGTTAGGAAGACTGTTCCAGAGTTTAGGTGCTAAATTCGAAAAGGATCTACGGCCAGCAGTCGATTTTGATATTGTAGGTATTATCAACTGGCCAGAGTTTTGAGATCGCAATCAACGTGATGGAATTATAATGCGTTAAGAGCTAGCTCAAGTACTGGGGAGCTAAACCATTTAGTACTTTGTAAGTAATCAGCAATATTTTTAAATGTATACAATGTTTAATAGGGAGCCAATGCAATGTTGACAGAATCGGGCTAATATGGTCATACTTCCTGGTTCTAGTAAGAACTCTAGCTGGTGCATTTTGGACCAGCTGTATTTTGTTTATTATGCGTGCAGGGCAACCACCCATGAGAGCATTACAATAATCTAGCCTTGAGGTCATGAATGCATGAACTAACTGTTCCGCATTTTTCATTGAAAGCATATGTCGTAATTTCGTAATTTTATAAGATGGAAGAATGCGGTTTTACAGATGCTATAAACGTGGCTTTCAAATGAAAGATTGGTATCAAAGAGCACACCCAGGTTCCTAACCGACGACGAAGACTTTACAGAGGAGCCATCAATTGTTAGACAGTATTCTAGGTTAGTACGTGTGGAGGTTTTTGGTCCAATCATTAGAAACTCTGGGTTTTTTTTTCAGAATTAAGTAGTAGGAAATTACTAGTCATCCAAATTTGTATATCAGCTATGCATTCCGTTAATTTCTTGAATTGATATATATATATATATATATATTCGCGAAGAGATATAGAGCTGAGTATCATCGGCATAACAGTGAAAACTAATGCCATGCTTCCTAATGATATCTCCCAAGGGTAGCATGTACAGAGGAGTGAACAGCAATGGTCCTAGTACTGAGCCTTGTGGTACTCCATACTGAACTTGTGATCGATAAGACATTTCTTTATTTATTGCTACAAACTGATAACGGTCTGATAAGTATGATTTAAACCATACTAATGCAATACCACTAATGCCAACATACTTTTTGAGTCTATTTCAAAGAATGTTGTGGTCAATGGTATCAAATCCAGCACTAAGATCAAGTAACACTAATAGAGATATACAACTACGATCGGATGATAAGAGAAAATCATTTGTAACTCTAATAAGAGCAGACTCAGTACTATGGTACGGTCTAAATCCTGACAGGAAATCCTCGCAGATACCATTTCTTTCGAAAAAGGAACATAAGTTGTGAGGATACTGCTTTTTCTAGTATCTTTGACAAAAAGGGTAGATTTGAGATCGGCCTGTAATTGACCAATTCTCTAAGATCAAGTTGCGTTTTTTTAATAAGAGGTTTAATAATAGCCAGCTTAAAAGTTTTTGGTACATATCCTAGTTACAAAGATGAATTAATGATATTAAGATGAGGATCTACGACCTCTGGAAGCATTTCTTTCAGTAGCTTAGTCAGTATAGGGTCTAACATACATGTTGTTGATTTAGATGATTTAACGAATTTAGACAATTCTTCCTCTCCTATTGCAACGAATGAATTTAATTTTTCCGCAGGGACACTACAATGCACTGCCTGATGCGATACTGTAGTAGATGGTTGCATAGTTATCATTTTCTCTCTAATATTATCAATCTTGTAAGTAAAGAAGTTCATAAAGTCATTACTGATATGCTCTTTGGAAACTTCAAAAGTAGAAGCTTTATTTCTTGTTAATTTAACCACTGTGTCAAATAAATACCGAGGGTTGTGTTTGTTTTCTTCCAAATGTAAAAAAATAAGGAGATCTAGCAGTTTTTAACGCTTTTCTATACGCAATTGTGCTCTCTCTCTACGAAATTCAAAAAATGTATATTTGCTCGTTGTACCACGGCGTTGGACTATTTTCTTCAATCTTCTTTAAGAGTAAAGGAGCAACTGTGTCTAAAGTGCTGGAAAAGAGAGTCAAAAGTTTCTGTCGCAATATCGAGTTATTCTAAGCTATCTGGGATGCTGAGGAGATGAAACTGATCAGGAATATTATTATTAAAGCAATCTTTAGTGGCAGAAGTGATAGTTTTTGTTAAGTGAACATATTTGTAACACGGAGTCGGCTTTGCAACCGTGGCGAAATGGAGTATACACAAGACTAGATAATGATCTAAGATGTCATCGCTCTGCTGCAGAATTTCAACGGTATTAACATTGATTCCATGTGACAATATTAGATGTAAAGTATGATTATGACAATGAGTGGGTCCTGAAACGTGTTGTCAAACTCCAATAGAATTCAGAATGTTTCTAAATGCCAATCCCAATGTGTCTTTTTCGTTATCTATATTAATGTATGTATATTATATTAAATGTTCGGACTTTATCTGCAGCCAGTACTAACTCTACTAACTAACTCTAAAGTCTGTATGGTGCCCTGGTGGCCTGTATACAGTAGCCACCACAAATGTCAAGCGCGATTTATCATTTACACTAGATAGTGTTACATTAAACCAGGGGTCTCCAACACGTCGCTCGCGAGCTACCAGTAGCTCGTGGCCTGATTGGAGGTAGCTCGCCAAGGGTCCGTTCACATTAACTGTTCGTTATTTCAAATGTAGGCGCGTGGGCAAGCGCGCTCATAATTGAAGCGACACGCTCATTTTTTCCAGGCGCAGCGAGATGAGAAAATCTCAACTTTTCAGAATGCCGCAAGCACACCGCAGGTCATGTGACAAGAACCAACCAATCAGCTTCACCCTTTCCGTAACAACATTGAAAGCTCAGTCAACATGAAGGATGGGGGTGCACCCAAACACTACGGGTGTTTTTCTCTTCTCCGTAAATAAATCTTACAGCAAGCGTTTTTCGGTCGTGGAAATCCATTAGCTACTAAAACTTCTTTGTCGTTGTGGAGAGCGCAGTGCAACGACAGACGCCACGGGAAAATCGGACCGAATTTTACTATTAATAATAAAAGATAAGCTAATGTGCATTGTAAATGTCAGTAATTTATCTTTTTTGACTCATTCTTTGTATAAAACTGATTTAAAGGCTAAAATATGTGAGGTTTATCTTTTTATAAAACCTTTTTTGTCAAAACTTTATTTGAACTTGTACATGTTAGTAGATAACATGTTGCAAGACACTCCTTTAAAATCTGGCCATCATTTTTAATGTTATTATTTTAATATTTATGCAAACAAAAAGTGCATATTGATACTATTTTTTTGTTATTTGCTGGTTTTCGACATAAAACTTGGTGAATTGATTTTATTTAGTAGTATTAGTACTTTTTGAACAGGATTCTGTGATAACCGTGATCATTTTGGTCACTATAATCATGAAATGAAATTTTCATGCCATTTCATCTCTAGTTATGATCCACTATAAAATCAACTATAATTATGTGTTTACAGTATAATATGCAAAGTACAATTTTCTATAAAAAAAAAAATCTCTGATTCTGTTCTTTTCTCTGACATTTAAGGGTGACATATATAGGCCTACAAAAACTCTTTTAGGTCTAAAACAGTTTGGATAGCTGTTAATATGAGAGTTATGAGACATTATTTAAGAGATTTAAGTATTGTATTACATGAGTAGCTCTCGGCCACTTTCATTTTTAAAAAGATTACAGCAACACCACCCCCTTTTCCTTTCAGATGTGGGTGGAGGGTGGGGTGGACTCATTTAAACTAATGTAATTGTCTGGTTTCTGTCAGACACAACATGTCTAGGTTATAATCTGTAATCATATCATTAACAATACGTGCTTTTGAAGTAAGGGATCGAATATTCAGGAACTCATCATTTGTTCATCTGTATTATATCTATTTTTTATTTGTTGAACATCGATACAAATGTTACCCTTAAATGGGTTTGGGAGTTTTTTCAACAGGTCAGGTCTGCCCCAAAAGCTTTTCCAATTGTCTATGAACCCTTTATTATTTTGCGGACACCACTTAGACAGCCAGCCATTGAGTGAGGACAGTCTACTAAGTATCTCATCACCCTGGCGAACAGAAAGGAGGCCAGAGCAAATCACAGTGCCTGACATCGTACTTGCGAGTTCACACACCTCTTTAACGTTAATTTTAGTGATCTACGACTGGCTAAGTCGAAAATCATTAGTGCCAATGTGAATAATAATCTTAGAGAATTTACGATTAGCATTAGCCAGCACTTTTAAATTTGCTTTGATGTCAGGCGCTCTGGCTCCCGGCAAACATGTGACAATGGTGGCTGTTGTCTCTATTTTCACATTCTGTGTAATAGAATCACCAATAACTAGGGCACATTCAGCAGAATTCTCAGTGAGTATTTCACTGAGTGGGGAGAATCTGTTTAATGTTGTAATTGGAACGGAAGAGTGGTGTTTTGTCCCGCGACTGCAGCGTCTCACGGTCACCCAGTTGCCCCGCTGCACGGGCTGGCCGGAGCCGAACAATGTACAGAGTTCACTAAGACGCGCACGAGACGGCAAGCACGGATGGCAGGTTAACAGGCTAGTGAGATACTTGCGTGTTGTACTAGCGATAACAATTTAGATAAAAGCTAGTGATGTCAGATTAATGTGACAATATTAGACAATATCTAATGTTGATGAGTAAGTTATATTTAGCAATATAAACAACAAGGAATGATAGTAAATAGAGATTCAAAGCAGAAAGCTATACAGAGCATACAGACGCAAACCAGCAGCAAGGCAGACAGGAGCAATCAGGTGAGAAGGTTAGTGTTCAGGAATGAACAACGAGACCAGATCCGTATGGTTTGCGGACCCGGTATCTCTCTTGAAGGGCTCTCTATGGAAGATTCCGACCAGGAGGGACCTTCTGTCCCAGGCTCCGGGGACAATCTCAGTCTCAACCCCAACCGGAGATCTGGAAACTATGGGTCTGGCCCCTGAGGGGTACCACTTCATATATTCTGGTCTCTCAACTGATGTAATTAATACCATCTTCAATTCTTGGGCTCCCTCTACTATAAAGCTGTATGCTTTTACTGTAAATGGCATATTTTTTTCATCATGATGTGAGCAATGCCATCTTAACCCAGCTGACTACCCAGTTGGTTCAGTACTGGAGTTTCTTCAAGAGTGTCTCTCAGCTAGACTGACAGTTAAGGTTTATGAGGCTGCTATTTCAGCTTTCCACAACCAGATTGAAGGGGTTTCAGTGGGAAAACATGTCTTGGTATTCCGTTTCCTGCGTGATGCTAGACGGCTGAGGCCTGTCTGCGGACCACAGGTTCCCTCATGGTAGAGTGGCCAGATTTCTTGGAGTTGAATACGGGACCGACAAAGAACCGGGGGGTGGGGGGGTTGGTGTAAGACGCATGCGTATTAATGCATACTATAGCACACACACACAAGCTCTCTCGCTCTCTCACTCTCTGTCGTGGTGCGCGCGCTACATGGGCACACACACGCAAGGTCTCTCGCTCTCTCCCTCTTTATCGTGCGCGGGCTACACGGTTTTGAACATAACATACATACATATTCACGTAGCCTTTCGAAAACGAAACCTATAATATATAAAAATATATATATTAACGATGAAATACGGGACAAAACATGATTTTTTTATAATAAGTCGGGACACTACAATTAGAGTTGAAATACGGGACTGTCCCGGGAAAAATGGGACGTCTGGTCACCCTACCTCATGGGATTTCTCTATTTTATTGGAAGGGTTGTCAAATGCTCCCTTCGAAATCTCTGTTAAGCTTCTGACTCTCAATCTGGTTTTGCTTATTGCCATTACCTCTTTAAAAAAGGGTTGGAGACTTGCAGGCCCTGTTGGTTGCCCTGGGTTTCAAATGCGGTCACTTTGGCCAATGAGGTGCGCGGGGTCACCTCGCCTCACCTCTAGGGGTTAAGGCCCATTCTACCCGAAGCAATGATGCTTCTAAGGCGTTAGCAAGAGAGGCATATTTACGCAATGTTTGTGCTGTGGCAGGCTGGTCCTCTCCACACACAATCATCAGGTTTTATAGTGTGGATGTGGAGTCAACTCGAGGGTCTCAGGTCCTCTCGGCATGAGTCCTTCCTGTACTACAGTGCTTGTGCAATTTTTCCACAACCTGTATGCAGGCATCCACTCAATATGGCAGATTCCCATTGCAACAACATGACCAGCGTTGATGTTCCTTCAAAAGCGAACATCTCTGGGTTATGTATACAGTATAACCCTGTTCCCTGAGAATGGGAAAGAGACGCTGCGCCACGGTGCCATACTTCACCTGACTTTGTCCTAGGCCAATGGCTTGCCGTCTACTACACGACTCAGACACCGGCTCACGCTGAAGGCGTTCCCATTGCGTCAACACAATGACGCAGCGTCTCGTTCCCATTCTCAGGGAACCAGGTTATACATAACATGGAGATGTTTTAACATACAAAGAGGTTATAGCCAATCATAATGATGGATAGATGGATGGATGAATGAATGGATACATACAGTACATACATACATAGGCAGGCAAAAGACAGACAGACAGATGTTGACATTTTGAGTGCAAGTGTACTTCAGGCAAAAATATTCATGAAAGTATAGAATATGGTACCTTTAAGGAAATGCTAATTCTCAAACTCACCTGTCAGGGTTTTCAGTTGAATTCTCCTTTAACAAATTTCTCTCCTGAATATACTTAAGACTTTCCTCATGAACTTAAATGAGCTCTCTCCTAATAGAAACCACTGCAGACTGCATTATAAAGATGAGCTCTGCTCTAAGTAAAGAAAGAGAGAAAGAGAAAACAGAGGGAAAGTGACAGATTAAGCCGCATTCCCTGGGGGAACAGGTCTGGGTCTTCAGCTCAATGGGCTAATCATGAAGCCCATCAGGCTATTACAGCATACAGTAACAGGTTCAAGACCTTCGAGACTGCCTCTGATGCATAAAGCTGTGAGTGCCTTTGACAAATATGGCTGCCTGGCTCCGTGTTGATTTTATAAGACAAATTATCAGGGCAAATCACTCTCTGCGGTGGTGAATTTCATTACACCAGAGCACTTGATTGCTCTTTTTCCGTGCTCATTGAATGTGATCATTGGTAATTAGCACTGGGGTGGTGATAAGTCAGAGCATTTCTGGGAATTTGTTTGGACGTGCAAAAGACTGAAAAAATGTGTCTTTGCTCAACTGAATCACTAATTCGAAACAACTTCGGAAAATCCATCACACGTGCAAAAGAGGTTAGAACAAGTATCTAGTGTTCTGCATGATTTTAAAAATCAATTAAAGATGCATCCGCGTCACTGTATTACTTAAAATGTTTCACAATATGTGTAATGGTTCTCTAAACTGAAAGATATTAAAAGACTGTTATAAGAAATCTGATTAGAAAACTATTTAGCTTATCTTGCTCAGCTGGGTTTAAAATGTAAAAAATGTAAAACACCTGTTTAAAAAAGAATCCTAAAATTGTCTTCATATTAACAGTACATTGGGCCGTATTTTTACAGACTTTTTTTAGTTCAGGACTGTCAACGCCTGCAATTAAGCACTGTTATTTTTTTTATTAGTTAACATTTATTTAATTATTGCTTATTGTTTTCTTCTCTGTGATTTCTCATTCACACACACACACACACACACACACACACACACACACACACACACACACACACACACACACACACACACACACACACACACACACCTACCTAGCGGTGCACCCATTTATTAGCAAATGATGGAAAAAAGACCCTCTTTATGGGTGATCTATTTATAAATCAAACATTTACCAAAAGTAAAAGTAATTTACACTCTTTGTATGGTGAAATTTAATTATCAAAGCTCAACAAGTGAAATACCCAAGAGTGAAATGCTGTCATTCATAGCAATGCAAACACCAGTGGAGGATTGCAGATAAGCGCCATTTTACTCAATGGAAGATGTGGGAAGTGTTTGAAACAAAAGAAGAAACCTGTTTGAAAACTCAATTAAAAGTTTTATCTCTGACAAGACACGCTTGCCAACTGCTGTCTTAATATCCAAATCAAATCCACTTTTGGGGATTCTGTCTACTGCAGTCCCAAGGTTCATTAATAATATACTCACTATAAACAAAATAATATGCACAAGATTCGTGGAAAGCCCTAAAGCCCCCAGCTGTTTGTATTTGTGTAAGTCAATAACCTTAAAAAGATATTTCAGCGGTTTCTATAAAATTTGACAAAACTAATAAATAGGTTGTGAGGCTGTAACTCAAATCACATAATTCCTGTCTGAGCATGTCAAATAATAAAGCTAAATTGCAAGGTACAGGTGATCTGAAAGAATGTCAATCCATATTTGAGAATGTCACACTTTTCTATTTGCCTTAAAGGAACAATTTGGGATTCAATCCCCAAAACTCATACAGAAAGAGTACTCTCGTTCCTTGCTTTAAGGTAAGACTGCTGATAAGATGGTTCTCCACTATAACAAGATGCTTATTTTGATGTTGGCTTGAAGTAATGACTTAAAGCTTCAGAGATGAACAAGCCATAGATACATAGATGGACACATTCAATAGCCAGTGCAGCAGAAAATAAGAAGAGACATTTATGCCACTGATATTTCAATGAGTATATATAAAGATGACATAATGACATGAATGATTTATAATGACCTCAGAGACCTGCTTACTGGATTGTATAGCTAAAATATTCACTTGCCTCTGGTACAAGCCAAAATAATAGCAGAGATGTTGGTGTTAGTTTTACATCAAAATTGCATGGAAGTAGTGTGCAATTTTTATAATATTCACTCTAGTTCTACACAATTCATCCTGCATAATTCCTTTTCATGGTGCTGCACAAGGGATTTTATCTCAGAACTGTATTCTGGGCTGACTGTACCAGTGTTCGCTGATTAATGTATCCGGGTGGTGACGGATTGGGCTCAGTCTCTCCACTGTATAAAAATATTTTCAATGTTCATCATACCACTGCCAACAGAGGTCACTGCCCTGTCCTCCAATTACTTGCTAGACCATACAAAATGGGACGTGAGTCCTGTGCTTTTAAATTAATTAGTGCTATTTTTTATATATATATATTTGAAGGAAACTGAATGCCGCTGAGTATTTCTGGACAAATACAGGCAGGTGGATATATAATCGTGTGCAGTTTTTCAGGTACACGTAAAAAACACCTGCGATCCTCCTTTCAATCACACTTTTGCACACATACTCACTGTCAATCTGTCACAAGAATATTCCACAAAGACACACACCTCTTGTGTCTCTCTCTTACTCACACGCTCACATACACACACAGCAGGGTTGGTTTGCCATTCAGAAGTGAATTGGATTTTAAATTTTAAAGTCACAAAGAAGATTCAAAAACACAAGCTGAATCTAAGGAAGTAGAATTAAAATGAAATGAATTGATACAATTGGAGTATACAATTCATACAATTATTTAACTAGAAAGTGAAAGTTCATGATGAACTTTGGCTTGACAAAACCTTATTTAAAGGTTCTTTTTTTTTAAACAATCTGGCAGTTTTACGTCTAACAGATATAGACTGAAATATTTCTAGACCTATACAGACAGACAGACAAAAAATTAAATATAGGCTAATGTCAAACCATTTATCATTTTTATGACAGTTAGGCTAACCAATTAACCAGGTTTTCTTTAACATTTTTCTTTATGTTTTTATATAGTATACTTTTTAATTAAAACATCTGAAACAACTGAAATTTGTATTTCATTTCTATAGTATATTGTATTTCATCACATAAATTAACTTTTCATTTTATTGACTAATTCCAATTCAATACATTTCTCTTGCTGTCAATTCAATTCAACTTCCTGTGGGGCGTGGTCAAATTCAATTCAATTTTGCAAACACACACTTACTCAATCACCCACAACATCTCCATCCACGCAAACACGGTCTGTATCGCTCAGTCCGTCCAAATACGCAGCAGAAGTGATTACCTTCGGATAGGATAGGACAGCAGAATGCTGAGCACTCACGTTCTCTGCAGCATTCAACACCCTGACGTCCAGCAGAGGACAACAAAATGACCGGTTCGGGGGAGGAGTAGCCTACGATAAAACAGACAAAAATCCTCAAGAGTTTGAATTGAAACGCTCTCATAGCTCACCTTTTCACCTTGCGCCAGTTAAACCCCATTGGGATTGATAACAAAAAAAAAAAAACTATTTGTAAAAATGACTTTGTGATTTAGTGTTCTGTGTAACACAATGACAGAAAATAACGGGTATGACCAGGTTAGAGAATAATTTAGTCTTAATTATTATCGAGCATTTTTATATCTCTGTTGCCTCTCCTTTCAGGCGGCTAGGGGCTAGTTGCGTCTCTGGGGTCTTTAAGGGGGAATAAGCGGAACGTTCCAGGTTGGGGTTAAAGGACGGAAGGAGGAGTGAGAAAGCCTACTATAATAAGTATGTTGATTACATAGTGATACGCCACCGACCGGTGCGTGTACCTCCGCTTTTAAAACAGTCCTGCATCCTTCCACAACGGCAAGTTTAGCATTCAACACGTGTCGCGTGAGTGATGAAGAGAGAGAGAGAGGTTGCTAGGTGACGGGGCGTATATACTGAATTTTAACAAAATAACTGGAGAGAGAGACTGAGTGAGTGAGTAAGATACGGGAGGGGGGAGGTAAGGAGGGTGGGAGAGAGCTAGTCAGCAACATGTAGGCAGGCTGAGTAAAGAGAGGTCGAGACTGTGTGTACGTACAATTTCTTTTTCTTTTTTTTCATTTTACCTCAGAGAAACATACCGGGTTGGAACGTCGTGAAAATGGGCAGCTCTGGAATGGATATACAAGTGACGAAGTGCCGCAGGGAGGACAGAGTGTCTGGATCCTGAAAAAACAGTGAGTATGCTGTTTTTCTTTCTTGTGGGGTGTTTGGTGAAGTCCTTAACGGATTTTTGCCCTTCAAATCGGCAAAAGATGACAAGCACGAGACACGCTTATGCGGCAGCGCCTGAACGCTCCTGCATCTCGCGCGCATATCCACTTTGATGGATAGGAGACAACCGGCCGGTGCGCGAGGGGTTTGACCCCTCTGTCATTGATGCGCGTGCACATAACGCAATGTCTCTCTCTCTCTTCTAAGCCGACTATCAACTAGACATCCTAAACCCATGTAGGATAGTAGTGACTTTTACCCTATGTGCTCGTGAATAGGGTCTCAACTTTACCTCACTAACAAGGGTAGAGCCTAGTATGCTTCCTTAGGGAGAGCAGCAGGAGAGCACGTATGTAAAGCCATTGAATCCGTATTAACGTTACAGTGTTGTGTGTGTGACGAGTGGTCGCGGGAATTTCATTGACAGACTGATATAAAAATAGTGCTATATTTTTCCTGTTATCGTTTTTTTTACCTTACATGTAAACTGCCGTTTTAATGCAGACATTCGTTACTCATTGTGTGTTTTTTTTTAGTTGCGATCAAACGATAAATCAGTTTTCGTCATGTTGTGTGTAGCCGCAAGTGCACAAATATGCCGACATTTCAAGGATTTAACGTGGTTTTCCTCATATTATACACACAAATGATGTAATTTCTGTAACTCAGAATAATATAGCTAGTTTGTTTTTAGAAGTGTAGCATATTAAAAAGGGCACAGTTTACTGTTTAATAAATATAATGTTTTTAAAATGCCAGAATCAAATACATTTTATTAGTTCTGAAATATCAGAGCCAGTGTGCTGAGTTTAGTAAGTGAGGTGCCTTCTTTCTTAGCTCAGATTGCCTGCTTTTGTGTGCCACTTGTTACTGGGCAATCAAGATCCACGGATCTCCGGCTATTAGGAGGAATAAGCTGATTTTTTATTGTTCCTTGCAGGCTTTAACATTGCTGCAAATGCCAGAATGCTGTGAATTACATATTTGAGTTGTAGATTCAATTAATTTTGATGTGGCTGCCGTTCTACTTGTTTCTCTTATCGTGTCGGCCAGCTCTCAATGCCAAGGTTTTATGGGTAGGCTGCTCAGTGTATTTGACAGCGCTTCACTAAGCCTTCAGCCATCTCCTTGCTAAATGTTGAAGTTGTGCAGGTGACCTGCCTGAGACATTGGAGTTAGTTTGACAGTCTTAGATGATTTCCTATGGGAAGCCAGGTTTTAGCTGGAGCCACCTAAAGGCTCATCTGACAGGTCTGAAGGTGGCAGAAAGGTACACAGTTTGGGCTGTCTCAGAGATTGCAGCTGCTTCAAAGTCCTCCCCGGGTTACAGTTGTTGACTCCAAGAACCACCCACCATATAAACACACACATACACAAATAAAAAAAACCCCTCACTTGCTTCAGTTGAAACAGCACAGCTTGAGAGGGCATTTTGGGATGACTGCCCAACAGGAAGCCAGCCTAGAGGTCTTGAAAAGGCACATCCCAGGAAGAAAGCGAGAGAGAAGCCAAATTGCGTCCTGTTTCCCCTCGCCTTTTCAAGCCCCCTCCCTACGGGATTCGGCACTTGCCAGACCCCAGCTGTTCTGAGGAGCCACCTCCTACGTCCAGCCCTGTCATGTCTATGCATCAGAGCTGTGTTACATCACCCCATGTACAAGACTGAGACTGACTGATATTTTTCACAAGACTTCAGAGAAGTTGACATTTTACTACATTATCTAATGTCAATGATTGCTTTAATGTTTGCGATTTGGCGATATCCACATCTGAAGTACAGTCTGTACTGAATAAGGATAACATATTTTTACATATTTGGAAAAAAAAATGAATTCAAATGAATTAATTTATGTGATGATTTGATTGTGTGATGAAGTGTTGTGCTGGATTAGGCTAGGGTGTGGATACTCTTTTCAAGTATGTTAATATCGGTCACACAATAGATTTTAATACCCGAAAACCCCCCAGAAGGACTTTCCTTGCCCTTTAAACTGAATTAAATGTCAAAAAAGAGATATAGTTAAGCAATTAGCTTCTCCATATTCCAAAACATATCTCAACAGGTGTCCAAAAATGGGCTTCTAAATCGACAGACACTGAATATTTCTATATTAGCTATTTAACCAGTGGGATGAGACAGGCAAATGACTGTTATAACCAGAGCCGTTAAAGGCTCATCAAACCCTTTTACTATACAGTTTAAATAACCCCTTCTGTTCCTGCTGTCTGAAGCTCATAGGGATGGAACTGAATCTAAACGAAGAGGATTGTAGCAGCCGACGTTACTTTCCCATGGTACCATAGGATTTGTCAACATCACTATGCGAAGTGAGACTTAAAATCTTGACAGTGTAGCTTCTCTGAGAACTAGAGTGCTAATGATTTTCAGCAGCTCCGCATCCTGCTTTTCCTGTTCTTCTCCTTGATGGTTCGTATTTGTTGATGTTGTCTTCTCACTGCTCGGCAACGAGATCACTGGGAGGAACAACTCAGACGCTGGCTGTATCTAGAAATAGCAGGCATTTTACTTTTTAAAAAACTCTATGTATGCTACCGGGGAAGACGCTGAAGCAGCAAAACTACCAGCTTTGAAGCACATAAAGGCATATGCTTTGTGCGAGAGACATTTATTTATGTCTGTGATATATTTTTACCTAGATATTGATGCTTAGGGCCGGCCCATTGTGAAATTGAGGAGATTTGTCTTTCTTTCATATGACTTCAGCATTATGAAGCACCAAGGAGAGCAGACATTGACCATTTGCGGCTAATGAGAATAAATGTAGTTAAGTCAGTGATATTCTGTTCAGTGTGATGAACCAAACTCTTTTGGGTGCCCTAATTCTGCATGTGTAGCGTTTAAATAATGGAAGCCACTGTTTCAATGACAATTCTAGACACGGTTTCACCTTCTCTTTTATTTTTACCTTTGTTTATAAACTCCTGTCCCCAGACAATTGTAGTTGTAGTCCCAGGATACTCTCAGAAAACAATAGATTCGTCTTTCGATCCAACTTCATGTCAAAACAGGGTTTCGGCTCTTCCGCAAGGTCGACCTCAAAGGCATGTGACAGGAAGTCAATGATGCAACGAAGCCCCAATTCGAAATAGCTTAAGCCTTCCATCATTTTTACGTTACACTCTCAGTGACAATCTTCTGATTGCCACAGAAAGTGCATATATCACCATATTGAATAACATTTAATCAAACCCATTATTATTGAACTGAAAATAGGAAATTAAACATTTTATGAGGAAGTGAGCATATGATCTAACCTCTTTGTTCAATTTATCATCAATTATGACTACTATTTCTGCTTTCCTTCTAGCTATTCGATCTCCTCCTTTTGCTTTATTTGGCTGTGAAAACACTCAGACCCCCTGCTTATACCGTGACAGAGTGACATGATATTTAAACACAATCTCTCCCAATGCGCAACAGACATTTTCTGTCTAATGGTCCTGCACTAGGCTGCCTGGCAGCCAGCATCGTTCCACATGCTCTCTTCCGCCGGTCTTTTCTCCACCCCCTGAAGAATCTCACCCGAACCCAGATGCGCTCTGATCACTGTGAATTAATAACTCCACACTTTCTTTTCTACCAGCAGAGACTCCCCATATGTATTTATTCATCTGATTTTCAGTTCGATTGCAGCAATCGCGCACTATCCTCATGTGCTGGCTTAGTATGAACTTGATACCCGTTGAGTTTTGCCCTTAATTTGTTGCCTTTTGGTCAAGCTGTAACCATGATGTCTTTGTCTTTCGACCGCTTGATTGCTCATCTAAATAAGTACCTTAGTGAAAAGGGAACAAGGGTGAACCACTATTTCGCACTCTGTTAACATGGGGTCTTGAAATCAGCCGTAAATTACCCTTGCTTATCGGGCAGGCGTGAATGTTTTTTTCTCTCTTTCTCTCTCTCTCTCTCTCTCAGGCCATTGATTGTAAATCCCTCTTTGTTCCAATGTAAACCGACATTTTATCTGTGCACTTGAAGTCTTAGCTGTGGAGTCCAGAGCCTCTGAAACTAAAGCTAGCCAAGCTCATCCTGGGTTCGATTTAATCTGACATGTCTTGTCGGGGCGGGTGGATGGTAGGGTGGAGTTTGCAGGGATTCCCTCCTTCTCTTTCCCCCCCGCGAGCATCCGAAATTAAATCTCAGGGGCCTCCACTGATGTGATTTTCAACGCAGGGCAATATGGCTTGCTGCTGCCACTGTCACTTTTACTCTTTGGTGCTCCACTCTCTCCTCCCTCCCACTGGGCTTTGGGATATGATTCAAATTAAGCTCCTCACCTTTGCAAGTTTTTTTTTTTTTGTCTCCTGAGTGGGATGCGGCTCTGTGTTTGATGAGGTGAATGAGTTTTTCAGCTTTTTCTTCATTTTGTACCTCATGTAGGACGTATTAATTTAACATGGATTTATGGCAAGAGGCATCTTTGTTTTGGATAGTGCAGCTGTTATAGCTTTTAAATAGCTTTTACAGAGCTGCCAACTCTCACGCATCTCACGCCACACCCCCGATTTCTCACGCATGAAGTGTCAACCTGGTCGGTCAAATGCCTGGAAGATGAGTTTATCTATATATCTACTTGTTGAGCCACTCGTGATCGACTAGTTATGCCGCAAAATAGTTAAAATCTCCTGGAATCTAGAGGGAGCGCGCACGCGAGACAGAGATTGTGCTTCAAACCGCGTAGCGCGCGCGTACGGGAGAGAGGGAAAGCGAGCGAGAGACCTTGCGTGTGCAAGCACACCCGTCGGAAAAGTCTCACTCCAAGCTAAACTCAAAAGTTGGCAGCTCTGCCTTTTAAATGCGTGCGCGTTATACTTTCACTTTCTAAATAAGCTTTTCTGTAATTTGACTCGTTCTCATCTCCACACGTGCTAAATGGAATCCTGATGCTTGCTGATCTGTGACGTGACTGGCTCTTGGCACGCACTGCGCAGTTCAGTTTTTAATTATATTATATGCTCTCTTCTGAACTAAATAATTGATCATTATTATTTTTAATTAATTCAAATAAATATTTTAGCAAAAACGAATATTTTAAAAAAGTCAAGACATCGCGGTGTCACGGTGGGAAAGTGATGTCACCGGTGATGGGGCTTAAAACCGGTAACACCGTCAACACCGTCTATCGCGGCAAGCCTAGTCCACCTTATACCCTGCAAATTGAAAATGTAGCTTACTCTTTTATCACAGATTCATAGAAAAAAAGAAACAGTATTTCAATATTTCTCCAACAGTTTTATTTTTGACTGCTAGCACTAAAAATACAGCGTTTCCCCTACCATTGTTTTGGACGACCCCCGCCCCCCCTAAAATGCTGACAAAATCCAGTCATAAAAAAGGAATTTATAACTCGGAATTTCACGGAATTTGTAAATTTTGAGGAAAAATAGAAAGCAGTTCAGTACACTTGAAATCAAATCGTGATATAGTGTGAATATTAAACCACAAAGACAATTTAAATACGAATCCTGCATGTTCTGTGTGAATGAATGGTGCAGCCGACGCGCAGTTTCATTTACCACACACACACACACACACACTGAAGCACGTGTGAGGTGTGACGCTTGCGCTGTTTTTTTGCCTATATGAAGACACAAATGCATGAACTTCCTCCAGGCTCAAGATCCACTCCGAAAGTCACTTCGTGAACAAAATAAATTGGCGCCAGGTGTCTCGAAGTCTGTTGATGCTGGTTTGATGCAAAGTTTTCCGCGCGCGATTTGATTTGACGGGAATCACGCATGGAGTCACATGATGACTTATTATAAAAATAAATATTAATATAAATGTAGCGACGGCAGGTTCATGGAAAATAGCGCAGTAAAAGTACCGATACAGCACTTAAAATGTACTCAAGTAAAAGTAAAAGTACACTGTTTTTAAACTACTTAAAAAAGTACAATTCCTAAAAAAAACTACTCAATTACAGTAACGAGAGTTTTTGTAATTCGTTACTTTACACCACTGGTTATTTGATATACATCCAAAGAAAGACTTCCATAGGACATTTTTCTTGCATGGAGGTAGGGATGTGACGGTGAGGGTATTTTCCCACTGGTTAATCGACGTGTGACACGCAGTGGTGAAAAGAGTTCTAAAAAATTGTACTCAAGTAAAAGTATTGCTAATTAAGTAATAATTTACTTGAGTGCAATTAGAAGTACTAAATAATAATTTGACTCAAGTAAGAGTAAGTAAGTAGTTTGCTTAAAAACTACTCGTTACTACGTTATAGGGGTGTAACAATATATCGTGCCACAATATATCGCAATACAAAAATGCAACAATATGTTTCGTGGATAGTTCCCCCAAAATAAAAATTACTGTGTGAGAAAAAAAATATATTTTTCAGAGTTTTAGTGTCAGTACTACATTAAACTACTATACATAATGTTGATTATAATGTATAATAATGCAATGGGGGGATATTTGTGGGTCCTGATAATGCCAAATGTCTGATGATACCAGTAAAAAGTCCTACATTATTTTAAATGTATATCTAGTCAGTGACAGAGTGCAAGCATATTCGTCTAAAATAATTCTGTATTTTCAGCTTCAGAATCATGAATATTGTCCTTTGGTTACAAGCACCAAGTCCATCCTATTCATTTAAACCCACAATGTAATAATAAAGTTAGCATTTCAATCAACAGTACATTTTTTGTTAACCTTTTATCATATGTCTTGGACTATCGCAATAATATCGTATCGTGAGTTCAGTATCGTGATATCGAATCGTGACATGAGGGTATCGTTACACCGCTACTACGTTACAAAGTACCTATTACAAAGTACAAAGTATTATTTTTCTATTTTTACCCTAAATGAGGTGATGACAGCAATATGGAGCGTTAAACAATTTCGTACAAAATTTGCTTCATACATTTAGTTTAACTGTATTGTTAAAGAGGGCAAACTTTACCATTAAACTCAACTGTGCGCATGCAATAACTGCGCAAAAACGAGCTGAGTTTTCTATTTACTTCAACTAAATAGAACTGTACGCTAACTGTACGTACACACCGACGCCGATTTGAGCTGCAAAGAAGCTCTGGCCGCCCTGTTAAGGACGCTTGTCAAAAAGGACGGGGAACCTTGTTGACGCTTCGGACGCTCTGACGTAGCAGCATTCTATGTTCGATCATGGGAGAAGAGAAGTGTCACAACATGAAATGTAAACAGAAAAAACAAGCAATACATTGACACTAGAAACCTTTTATAATGACAGCATTTTTATACCCGTTTTGGTAACATTTGGTCGGGAAAAAAAGAATAATTAGCTATTATTATTATTATTATTTGCATCTAGTGCAATTGGTCAAATCGGTGTTACCGTGAGCAAATTAATTGCATTCCCGCTTAAAACGAGCGTTCGTAAATATTTCCAATGTCTCGTTCTTTTGTAACTGGTCCCTATATGCAAACAGCGTCATATCATAAATGATAGGAAACCCAGCAACGGCGATGATTAGCATCTCTTCCATTTTCTCGGAACTAATGTTTTGGTAGGAACGAAAGTTTACATTGTATGTTTCTCCGGAATCAGCCAGCGCGAAGGACGTCTATATTCCGATTGGTTGCTGCCGTTTTGCCGCTGCTTGCTGCTGAACCTCGTCATAGCTCATTACCATAAAGTTAAGCTACTTTCAACTTTCTGATTGACGCTCTGGTCGCTCAAAACGCGACACCGATGGATTTGACGCTCCTTGCATCTGAGAGAAGCCAGCTTCCATTGAAAATGAATGACTTCTTGGAAGCTCAAGTCGGCGGCGGTGTGTACGTACAGTTAGTGCTCTGGTAATATCAATGGTAGGCTTTGACCCATTTCATGAGCTGCCATAATCAAAACAGCCCTGTTTCTCCGTCGGCACCTTCGTTAAATTACTTTGTACTTCTGGCGGGAAAATAAATGTAGCGAAGTTGAATTATTTTTAATGAAATAATAAGGTAATATCGGTATCACTGGAGTGGACGGTGGAGTTTTTCCCTCTTTTCCACCTTGCTCTTAAAGGGATAGTTCGGCCAAAAATGATATTTAAACCATGCATTACTCACCCTCAAGCCGTTTGAGATGCATCTGTCAATCTTGTTTCAGACGAACACTTTTTCAGTTATTTTTGAAAACGTCTTAGTGGATATAATGTGAAGCAATGGGGTCCACCTCCTTCAAGTCCCAAAATGTGAATACATCCTTCACAAAAGTAATCCATCCGGCTCCAGGGGGATAAACGAAGGCCTTCTGAGGGTAATCCGTGCGGTTTTGTCCTAAAAATATACATATTTAAAACTTTATAAATGAAAATATCTGACTTCCGGCAACGATCGACGCGCGTTCACGGGTGATGGAAGTCGGTGTACGAGGTAAGACGTAGCGTAGGAACTGTTGTGACGTAGAACGAACGCGCCAGCGCAGCCAGAGAGCAGAGCAAAACAAAACACGAAAGCGCGTGAACGCACGCGTGTCGATCGTTGCCGGAAGTCAGATATTTTCATTTATAAAGTTTTAAATATGTATATTTTTACGACAAAACCGCACGGATTACCCTCAGAAGGCCTTCGTTTATCCCCCTGGAGCCGGATGGATTACTATTGTGAAGGATGTATGCACATTTTGGGACTTGAAGGAGGTGGACCCCATTGCTTCACATTATATCCACTGAAGGGTCTAAGACATTTTCTAAAATAACTGAAAATGTGTTCGTCTGAAACAAGATTGACATATGCATCTCGAACGGCTTGAGGGTGAGTAATGCATGGTTTAAATATCATTTTTGGCCGAACTATCCCTTTAAATCTCTTATGAATGCCTGTGCGGCCATGCACATTTTACTTTCGTGGCAATTTCTTGAATGGTGGGTTCATTATTATTCTTAATGAAAAACACAACAAAACAGTACAGTGACAAACTTAAAACATTTAACTTTTATTAACAAAACGAAAAAGCCTGCAGCCTCATTCTTGTGTGTATGTAAATGAGTGTTACCTCCAAAATCTTGAAACCACACTCTCGTCACATGATAAATGAAATCTGACTCCTGTTGCTGATCTGTGCTGCGACTCTCGGTTTGCTCACACTGAATTAAGCAGACGCGTTCAGTTTTTAATTGCAGTGTCTGTTCTCTAACTGAACTAAATGCTTTTTAGCACTAAAAATCGCTGCTGTGGGCAAGTCATGTAATCGGTGTGTGGCTTGCAGCAAGCCTACTTGGAGGTTTCTCTGTCACTGCTCAGGGAATTTAGGGAAGTCTCGTATTCTTTTAAAGGAATATTCCGTGTTCAATACAAGTTAAGCTCAAACGAAAGTGTTTATAATGTTGAATACCATAAAAAATATTTAGGCTTGTCCCTCGTTTCTATTTAAAAAAAGAAAGAACAAAAACGCAACAATAAAGGTTGCAGTGAGGCATTTACAATAAGTGAATGAGGCCAATTTTTAGAAATGTGACGCTTACATTAACTCGTTTTATCTGTTTGTGTATTATTAAAGTTGTAAAGCTTTTTAAGTAATTTTTACTGACATTTAGGTGATTGTTGTCATGGTGACAAAGTTGTAAAAGTTGAATATAACTTTACAAAGTAATTTGAACATTTATGGATTGCCCCCATTCACCATTTGTCAGTGCCTCACTGTAACCCAGATTTTTGCTAAATTTCAGTTAAAGGTCCCATTCTTCGCGATTCCATTTTTCAAACTTTAGTTAGTGTGTAATGTTGCTGTTAGTGCAAAAATAATACCTGTAAAATTATAAAGCTAGCGAGATATTTTATTTAACCTCAGTCCCCTTTCAAAGCCTACAGCGAACGTCCGGTTTGGACTACATCCCTCTACTTCCTTTTTTAATGACGTCATTAGAACAGTTTTTTGACTAATCTCCGCCCACAGGATTACACAAAAAAGGGGGGCGTGGTCTTGTTGCGCTCCCACGGAGAAGAGGAAGAGTATCTTTTTTCACAGTTACCACATGTACACCTATAAAACATATATTACTAATCAAAACTCGTGCACACGTGTAACTAAGGTAGGAATAAACAATTAACTTATTTTAAAAATTCAACATCACCATCGTTAATTCGACAGACGGAAAAAAAACATATACCACAAGATTTTATAACAGTAACATTTAACATTAAAGGTGCTCTAAGCGATGCTGGGTGACGTCACTTCTTGTTGACGTTCAAAGTATTGTCAAACAAAACGGAGGCTAGCTAGACCTTCCCTCCTCCTCATCCCGTCCCCTCCCCCTGTAGTTTTACTGCTACTTCTTTCAAGGTGTAATGTCGCCAAGTGAGATAAATGCTTTCATATAATGCAAAAACAATAGAAACATTACCAGAAAAACACGATAAAACGTTTTGCCACCTAAGGTTATAACTTTAGCTCCCATACCAGGACTCAATAATAGCAAGATAACGTTAGCTTCAAATTTAGTCAAAGTTGTCAATAGGCTATGAATGAACATTCAATTTCATAATAAATAGTTGGTGAAAACAATCATTCACACAAACTGTCGCCCTACTGTGAGTTTGCTTGATTATTTACAATAGACATCGATAGCTAGCTGCTAGAAACCTATATGTTGTATTCACCAAAGTTAGCGCTGACTGCATTGTTTTAGCTAATTATATCCTTGTGTTTGTTAGGCGAACATGAAAGTCCATTTAGAAAAACCAAACTGGATTTACCCTGTCCAGCAAAAACAGAGCTAACGTTACCTGAATGTCGGATTGGAAGCCCTTCTGCCGGCGGAGTTCTCACCACCTTTCAAAGGCTTTTCCAATGTAAATTCGGTCATGCGTTCCTTCTCCTTTTCCCTCTTTTTGCAATCTGTTCATCAGAACGTCGTCTCTTTGGTCGTGTGTCAGCCATATCAAACGTAAAGAGTTAAAATTCTAACTTCCATCTTCAGGCTTCTCTCCTCCACACCCCCCCATGTACGCTCACTAACCCCACCCCCAGGCTGGAACACTGTTTGTTTTGTTTCGTGGAGCGGGTCGCCGCTAGCCTAGAAATCTAGACGCACCCTAGCGGCAGCAAAAATTATTTTGCAGCCAGTGTGGTCTAGCAACTCTCCGTTGGCTTTCGAAGTGGAAAAACCAAACTCTGGTCAGGCCAATCACATCATGTATAGAGTTGGTGGGCGGGCTTAACATAATGACGGCAGAGTTGTGACGGTTCTGCGCTGTGATTTCCCTGCTACTTGAAAACAAACAAGATGCTGCTGGCGAACAGCGGTCTTTCGAATCGTCTTTGGCCGCGACTCTGGAGGACTTGGAGTTAAGAGAATGTCACTTGTTGTTTCACAAAAAAGGAAGATCTGTTCGGAGTTTTGACGACCGGATACGGCAAAAGTTTAATATATAATTAATATTAAATATATATTTAATAAACGCATGGGACTCACTCATCCACAGCTGTTCGTTGCTCTGGTTGGTTGTAGCGCTATCCTATTGCGTGCAGAGGGATATTGAAAGACAACCGTTTATCCCGCCCCTCGGATTGAGGTATGCCAATTGTGAGTTCCCAGACCTAACATCTTGATGTAGGTAGACATGTGCCGGTATTCGGTAATGCGATAAATCGCGGTAATGAATATGCACGATATTGTTATCGCGGCCACTTCAAAATACCGTGAAAAATAATAGATTTGAATTTAGACTTTTAGAACACGCATTAGCTAATTTTCTATCAACCGCTTAAACACTGCGTATATGCTCCGCAAAACACGTGCGCACTCTGATGTAAACAATCCCCACATGTATAAGCACTGTGCACGCGGCGCAGAGCGCACTCTAGTCTAATGTAAACAATCATCACATGGAGTAGAAGCATGGCGGAAGGAGGAACGCTGCCGACGATTTACCCCCCGCAGGGCTGCCAACTCTCACGCATTCAACTTGAGACTCAAGCGCCTTTCAGACAGGACGCAGAAAACTCGCGGGGACGTTTTGTTGCTGCGTCGACCAAAGCACGCCGGGGTCAAAGTTAAAAAGTAGTTCAACTTTTTATTTGCAAAATAGCAAATCGCGTTCCGCGTTCTGTCTGAAAGCCGCTTTACGGAATTGACACTTTTCACACGCTCTCACGCAGAGAAAAATCACGGAGCAAAGAGGACACTGACACCGACAGACTAGACAGAGCAGGTTACTTTTGATATGAAAAAAAAAAGGTTCTGTCCATTGTGACAGATCGCTGCGCCTCAGTTCAAGTAAACCGATCATCTGTTACTTTTTATTTAAAGATACAGTACAACTTACCTTAAGGTTTATGCCTCATACAAAATGTCGATCAATCAGTGTTTTTCACGGAAAGAGGTCAATAAAACTGCAGGAGAACAGTTATATCACAGAACGTTACATTTACCTCAGGAAAGCCATTTAATGACCAGCACTTTAGTTGACTAGAAAAAATTGTCATTTTGCTAAATATGTGCACTTTATTACATATTAATTATATGTTTACTTGTCATTACATAATTGTTATTATAATGAAAACCGCATTATATTTAATTTCTCTCTGTTTACAGCATTGTGAGATATATTTTTTTCTTGAGAAAAATTAACATGCAGACTGTAGCCTACCTAATATTTATCCAAATGAGTCAATATTGAATTAAGATTAAAATCAAATACAAGAATTTATTTGAATACAAACCGTAACCTACCAGTCATTGTACCATGTAAACATTGTAACACGTTGTCACTAAACTTAATAAAATTCTGTTTAGTTACCATGTTTTGAAAATCACAATTACACATTGTGATGCAAGTTGTTTTTTTAGATACCCGCAATCCATCTGTTTCTCTTGAGCAATTAAAATATCGTGATAATACCGTATACCGTGATAAAAGCTCATTCAATTAATCGCAGCACGAAAATTTGATACCGGCACATGCCTAGATGTAGGTCTGGCTTGCCAGGCTAGGTCGCCGCAGTTTGTTTTTGTTGCTGTTTGTGGAGCCTTGGCTGTCTACAGAGACCGCATTCTTTTACAGTGTGTTCAGGGGACAGGCAGCTAGCGGATAGTGAGGAGATGTTTGCTGTATGTGACAAAAAATGTTTTAAACTAAAAAACGCGTGACATCGCTTAGAGCACCTTTAAAATTGAACCATTTAAAAGTATGACAACTACTAAAAAAAACAGCTTACCACTGTGAAACATCCTGCAAAAGTCGTGTTTGAACAGGTTCTAATTGATCATCTACGTTCTCCGGGTCAGATTCAGGCTCAAATTGATAAGGTAATATGTTGGACATTTTTACAATAACAATCAGCGCATGCATCTCCAAATTATGGTAAGAGGTAGGGCTGTGCAAAAATATCGATACAGCTAACTATCGCGATATTTTTTTTCACGATAGTGTATCGATATTTCAACCTCTAGTATCGATATTTAAAAATATATACATCCAAGTGTGTCTAAAAGAGCCACGCATACTAATGCTCAGACACACTTGGTCTCTCTCGCGCGCAGATACCGGTCTCTCTCTCTCTCCCGCGCGCAGACACCGGTCTCCGTGATGCGTCCTGTTGTTTCATGTCTCTCAAGCTACGGCCAATGTAAATTAGCGGGAGTGAGAAAATGACGGAAAATTTAAAAACGCCTGCAGCTTTCAGAGCGAGTGAGCAAAAGAAATAGAGAGAGTGAGTGTGTGTTTGTGCGAGCACGAGTGTGAGCGCGTGTGTAAGTGTCCGATCGCGATTAAGGAAGAGAGAGAGAGTGTGTTCACACGATCGTGAGTGAGCAAGAGAGTGTGTGTGTGTGTGTGTGCGATCGCGTGAGCACAGTCAGTGTGTGTGTGTGCGCGCGCGCTCGAGAGAGTGAGCCAGTGTGCGTCACGAAGCTACAAATTAAATTTTTTTGCTAACATTCTTATACAATTTCAACGAAGCTAAGTCCCATTGTCATTTAGCAGCATAGTAAATATTTACTGTTTGTCAAATGTGCATGCCATTTTAATCATACAACCCTATAATCCAGACCTTAACAAGAATCAACAAATTAAATGTTATTTAATTTTTACCTTGTGGACGTTTTGGTACGGTGTGGCTGCGTGACATGTCGCCTGTGTTTTCCGCCATCTTGACATTATTATTATTTTATTTTATTGTTTAATATAATTTTTTTGTCTCTCTCCTGACACCACCAGATGGCAGTGTAAGGGTCCGCGTTTATGAAAAACATGTTCCAGTTACACAGAATTAAGTATTATGCTCCACACAAGCAAAAATGTGATGTCCACGTATGTGGACACCAGGTCGTAGGAGGTTTAAAAAAAAAGTATTGCAATATATCGCAATATGTATCGTATTGTATTGTATCGTGAAATATCGTATCGTGACCCATGTATCGTGATACGTATCTTATCAGGATGCCCTTTAAAATTCCTTTGCTCGTTTTCCCTCAGATGTTTCAGTTACAAGTCTTACTGGCTATTTTTCTAAACCTGTTATAGCTTGAAACATATTTCAGGCTAGCATTCAGAAGCCACACGGTTTACTCATCAGAGCCACACTTAAAGTGATTGTATTGAAGATGAAGAAGCCCATTTGACGGATAAATCCAATGACATCAGTATCAAAGGATGAGAAGAGTGACTATGAAGCATTCAACTGTAACACTCACCCAGGGATTGTTTCTCATTATCTCTAATAAAGTGCAGGGTTCTTGTGTAATGAAATAAGCCTTCAGGTGTGTTGTCAATGCTTTTCTGTTTATTATTTATCATCCCCCATTTTATTACTTTAGTCCTCTTCACACTAACAATGCCCCTAGTCGTAACAATGCTTTCGGAGTAGAGCATCACAGCCAGATGTTTCTGCCCACTCCATTACTCATCATCTTTATTTAAATGCATTGGCAAGCAGGGCAACTGCGCTGTCGTTCTGGGCATGGCCGGAATCTGTCCTTTGTGTGCAATTTTTTTAGTTCAATGTTTCTCCACACCATGCCAAATGGCATGTGCCTGGACTATGCTGTTTTTTTGTAGATGCTTCTCCAAGAATATTGTCCATATGCATATTTCAGAAAGAGAAAACGACACAGGAGACATAAAAAAGAAGTCACCTTTATTTCTATATGCCTTTATACAAAACAGATTGCTTCAAAGCAGCTTTACAGTGATCAACAGGAAAATAATGATTCAATGATGTAAACTGGGTTCAGCTGAAGTCAGTTCAGTTCCGTTGTACGGAACGTCAATTTTTAAATTAGTTCTGTTCGGCTGTAAAGCAGCTCTGCAGAAAACGGTGATGTCATCGTCTCAGTCCAATTCTCTTCAGATAGTGTCATTGTTCTGCTGAAGTCAGTTCGGTGTTGATTCAGTTCCGTTCAAAAACTGTAAAGACCATCAATTATAAAATTAGTTCTATTCAACTATACGCTGATTTCACGCAGCCGGCATTTTGAAATGGCTCCGGTGGGAAGAAAACCGGAAGTGTCGCCTTTAATCATAGGACTACATGAACTAACAATGAACCGTTGTATTTCTATTAATTGGCCATCCATCTATAAATTACAGGAATGTCTGTCTGTCTGTGTGTCTGTCTGTCTGTTTGTCCATCTGTCTGTTAATCAAAATATCTCTCGAACAGTTAGTCCGATGGATTTCAAACTTGTCGGGTGTCTTGTTACGGGGACGCGTATGTGCAGTGCCGAGTTTGACGTTGTTTGGATTAGAAATGCAAAAGATATCGTTAGGCTAAATATATCGGTAAAATAAGCACACATTGAAGTTGTGGTTTAAAAATAAAAATTCTGTCAGCTAAACATTAAGTCCGCTACACTGTTTACTTCTGAAAATTGTAGTTATTTAGAAGTAGTTAGTTGTCAGTAGTTAATATATAGTTCAATTTATATTGTATACTTGTCATTATGTCAGTATCAGTATTTGCTTTCAACCATACACAAATAAAAATGTCACTGAACTTTTGCTGTGTAATTGTAAAAATGAGCACTCAAACACCAAACCAAGAATTACTAAAAACACACACAACAACTGATTTTGCACATACTGTCAAATCGATTAATCGCGTTTTAAAAAAATACAGTACACACACACGTATAATATACAGGTTATATAAATATAATATATACACAGACACACATACATACATCTATAAATTACAGAAACATCTGTGTGTCTGGTATTCGCATCTCAGTAAAAGAAGCACACATTGAAGATGTTTAGATGATGTTTTGAAGGTTGTGCTTTAAAATTAAACATTCTGACATTAGAGGGTTGTGGTTTAAAAATATCTGAATATTATATTTTATTCTGGTACGCTTAACATTATTGCTACTGTGTAATAGTAGCCTATGCTATTCACCAACTAAACATAAAAGACGCTAACTGCCTTTCATTGTCTCTATAATCTGCACAATGACAACAAAGTTGACAGTTGACACTAATGTAAATCTAATCTAACCTAAAGTCCTGCTATGTACACAGAAACCCACATGTCACCTAATATCATCATTATAAATTGTTTTGCAACCATGTAGTTACATTTTCCATATTTATCGTATGTAATTATGTCAGTATCAGTATTTGCTTTCTACCAGCAAATAAAAATGTCACTGAACCTTTGCTGTGTAATTGTAACAATAAGCACTCAAACACACCAAACCAACAATTACTAAAAACACACACAAAAACTGATTTTGAATGGGCGTATCTGTTATTCGAGCCGTTAGTCCGATGGATTTCAACTTGACAGGTGTCTTGCTATGGGCACGAGTAAGTGCAGTGCCAAGTTTGACGTTGTTTGGATTAGAAATGCAAAAGATATCATTAAATATATCGGTAAAAGAAGCACACATTGGCTTTTGCCGCTGTAGCCGCTGGCCACTCAGGGTCACACTGCACACTGAGTGGCCACTCCCCAAAATAAACATTCTGACATTAGAGGATTGTGGTTTAAAAATAATATCTGAATATTATATTTTATTCACGGCCATCATTTGTAGTAGCCTATTCACAAACCATTCACTCGTCGCGCTTATTCATTTGTGGATGTTAACTGAATCTGTAAGTCAGCTACACTGTTTAATTATGAATATTATATTTTATTCTGGTGTGCTTAACGTTATCGTTTTCTCAGATTTTAGGCTCCTGTGTAATAGTAGCCTAGGCTATTCAGAAACTCAAACATACCAAACAACAATTACCAAAAACAGATTTTGCATGGGCATTGCACTAGTTACATTAACAAAAAATAAATAACTACTGAAACAAATACTATTTCTCATTGTTAGTTAATGCATTAACTAATGTTGACTAATTGTAAAGTGCTATTCATTATAATTTTATTCATTATAATTTTTTTGCACTTTAATAGTTAAACATTTATTTACTTATATACACTCACCTAAAGGATTATTAGGAACACCATACCAATACTGTGTTTGACCCCCTTTCGCCTTCAGAACTGCCTTAATTCTACGTGGCATTGATTCAACAAGGTGCTGAAAGCATTCTTTAGAAATGTTGGCCCATATTGATAGGAGAGCATCTTGCAGTTGATGGAGATTTGTGGGATGCACATCCAGGGCACGAAGCTCCCGTTCCACCACATCCCAAAGATGCTCTATTGGGTTGAGATCTGGTGACTGTGGGGGCCATTTTAGTACAGTGAACTAATTGTCATGTTCAAGAAACTAGGGCTGGGGTAAACGATTATTAATTAAACGATTAGTCTGTCGATTATTTTATCGATTAGTCGACTAATCTAACGACTAATGGAACGATTCTTTTTTGTAACATGGAAATTGCAGGAGTAGCCTATACATTCAATGCACAACAATTTTGATTTGGTTCTTACAGAGTATCTACACTGTAAAATGTTTGGTAGGCTACTCAAATGAGCCCTATCACACTTGGATGTGGTGCTCATTTTATAGTTTTTAGTGCTCATAAAAAACATCCGGACTGATTTTTCGGTTTTGTTGACGGGTGTGGGGTTTACATGCACTTCATAAGGCACACACGCACATTTGCACACACACGCAAGGTCTCTCGCTCTCCCTCTGCCGCGCGCTACACAGTTTGGAGCTCGCGAGCTCTAGATTCCGGGAGATTTTAACTAATTTGCGGGCATCAGGGAGCCGCTATCAATATGCTGGAGACTTGGGACGTCAACTCCATTTGACAAAGAGCGCAAATAACGACACCTTTACGTTTGGGAATAAATTTGAAGTATTCCCATACCTTCGATGATTTAGTGTGAGCTGGGTTTTTTTAAGACTTTTTCTTTTGTTGGGACTTTTGCAAGGCTTTGTTGTGAATTCTGTGAAGAGGTTGCTGTTTCGTCTTCGATTCTGCAATGTTTCGGTCTCCCACGTGTGTGTGTGGCGAGCTGTACCGCCGGGAAAGGTGCAAAAAAATAAATACATAAATAAATAAAGAAGTATCGACAAAAAAATATGACGCCGACAAAATTTTGACGTCGACGTCATCGACGCGCCGCTACAGGCCTACAAGAAACCAATTTGAAATGATTCGAGCTTTGTGACATGGTGCATAATCCTGCTGGAAGTAGCCATCAGAGGATGGGTACATGGTGGCCATAAAGGGATGGACATGCTACCATTAGGATATATCATTAGGAAACATGGAATTAGTTTTCACTGTTATGCCAATGATCCTCAGCTGTATATTTCTTCGAAACCTAACGAAACTTACCAATTCACAAAATTAACGGAATGCATAGCTGATATAAAAAAATTGGATGACTAGTAATTTCCTACTACTAAATTCTGAAAAAACAGAGATTCTAATTATTGGACAAAAAACTTCCACACGTAATAACCCAGAATACTGTCTAACACTTGATGGTTGCTCTGTTAAATCTTCATCGTCGGTTAGGAACCTGGGTGTGCTCTTTGATACCAACCTTTCTTTTGAAAGTCACGTGTCTAGTATTTGTAAAACTGCATTTTTCCATCTTAAAAATATATCTAAATTACGCCATATGCTCTCATTAACAAATGCAGAACAATTAGTTCATGCGTTCATGACATCAAGACTAGATTATTGTAATGCTCTACTGGGTGGTTGCCCTGCACGCTTAAAAAAAAAAAAAAATACAGCTAGTTCAAAAAGCAGCAGCTCGAGTTCTTACCAGAACCAGGAAATATGACCATTTTAGCCTGGTTCTGTCAACACTGCATTGGCTGCATAAACATCGTATAAATTTTAAAATATTGTTGATTACTTACAAAGCACTAAATGGTTTAGCTCTGCAGTACTTGAGCGAGCTTTTAAAGCATTATAGTCCTTCACGTCTATTGCGATCTCAAAATTACGGCCAGTTGATAATACCTAGAATATCTAAATCGACTGCTGGCGGTAGATCCTTTTCGTATTTAGCACCAAAACTTTGGAACAGTCTTCCTACCATTGTCCGGGAAGCAGACACACTCTGTCAGTTTAAAGCTAGACTAAAAACACATCTCTTTGACCTAGCATACACATAATACATTATAGACTTCTATAATTCAATGTTAGGCTGCATAGATTAGGTCAGCCGGAACTGGGAACACTTCCCTTAAATCCAGATGTACTCGTTACATCATAAGAAGAATGGCATCTACGCTAATTTTAGTGTCTTTGTTTATCCCGAGCCTGGACCCGATGACAATCCAGTGTTGAAGTGTCAACTATCCTCTCCCTATGGAGGATCCCTTTCCCACTCTACAGATAAAGCGTTGTTGAAAATCCGGTTCGCGTAACACGAAGTGATAAAATAAAACAAAATTCTTTATCTAATGTATAGGCAAGACAAGTAGTTTGTTTAGGCATGGTTTGTAGGGAAATTACAAACCTGCGCACATATATTCAAACGAATATAACTATAGAATCAATTCTTAATGTGAACGCCATCAGGTCACAGGTTCACGTTTAAAGTCTGTTTAGAGAGAACGCCGTCGTCTTAGTGGCCCCTAATTTGATAACAAATGATCATTTTGCTGGAAGTGAATCAATCAAAACTAACTTTAGCTGGAAATAACATTATTCAAAAATTGCTATAAAGCCAAAACAATCTGTTACCGTAAATTGTATGTTTATCTCTGTAAAGCTGCTTTGAAACAATCTACATTGTTAAAAGCGCTATATAAATGAAGATGACTTGACTTGACATGGTCAGAAGCAATGCTCAGGTAGGCCGTGGCATTTAAACGATACCCAATTGGCACTAAGGGGCCTAAAGTGTGCCAAGAAAACATCCCCCACACCATTACACCACCACCACCAGCCTGCACAGTGGTAACAAGGCAGGATGGATCCATGTTCTCATTCTGTTTACGCCAAATTCTGACTCTACTATCTGAATGTCTCAACAGAAATCGAGACTCATCAGACAAGGCAACATTTTTCCAGTCTTCAACTGTCCAATTTTGGTGAGCTCTTGCAAATTGTAGCCTCTTTTTCCTATTTGTAGTGGAGATGAGTGGTACCCGGTGGGGTCTTCTGCTGTTGTAGCCCATCCGCCTCAAGGTTGTGCGTGTTGTGGCTTCACAAATGCTTTGCTGTATACCTCGGTTGTAACGAGTGGTTGTTTCAGTCAAAGTTGCTGTTCTATCAGCTTGAATCAGTCGGCCCATTCTCCTCTGACCTCTAGCATCAACAAGGCATTTTCGCCCACAGGACTGCCGCATACTGGATGTTTTTCCCTTTTCACACCATTCTTTGTAAACCCTAGAAATGGTTGTGCGTGAAAATCCCAGTAACTGAGCAGATTGTGAAATACTTAGACCGGCCTGTCTGGCACCAACAACCATGCCACGCTCAAAATTGCTTAAATCACCTTTCTTTCCCATTCTGACATTCAGTTTGGAGTTCAGGAGATTGTCTTGACCAGGACCACACCCCTATATGCATTGAAGCAACTGCCATGTGATTGGTTGATTAGATAATTGCATTAATAAGAAATTGAACAGGTGTTCCTAATAATCCTTTAGGTGAGTGTGTGTGTGTATATATATCTCATATATATATATATATATATATAAGTAAATAAATGTTTAACTATTAAAGTGCAAAAAAATTTTTTTTGTTTTATTGTATTTAAAAGTTATTAAACCTGTTAGGAGCACAACACTTTTTTTTCTGTAACTTAATTCAGTACAGTGATAATACCATATATCTCCTTTTATCCATTTATTAAGGTAAAACACGTTATTTTATAAATTTGCATTTATCAATGTTTTTAAATGCTCTCTTAAATATTTCAACTCACGAGCACATGTGCTGCTTGGGAAAAGTAAGCGTCAAGCCCTGTGAGGAGCTAAACCATTTAGACAGAACCTAATATGGTCATACTTCCTGGTTCTAGTAAGAACTCTAGCTGCTGTATTTTGGATGCAGTATGTGATTGCAGGATGAAAATAGAGATTAGGATGAACTGAAAGTTAAATATAGGGCTATTAGATCAACAGCAAAAGTAAAGTTGCAAGAAACTCCGAGACATCAGCTGGAATTTTATTGATTGAACCACGGTGGTTTTAACTTAATATGCATTACTCGCTCTAATACCATCAGTCAATCAAGGCTTAAAGTGGAGAGAACATCAATCACTAAAGTTCGAAGCAGATTGTCTTTTGTGTAAAGACACTGGGGTGCATACTGATTGTGCCAAATCTTGTCTTCTTGATTTTTATGTCCATGTAGCAAATGCTTTGTGATTTTAGGCTTTTAGATTTGGATAATGCGTGTCTACTTGTGTAAAAAAGCTCTTTAGTTTACAAGCAAATATTTGTGGTGAATCTGACCATTTTGTCTTTTTTTTTTTTTAAATTCACAGAGCTAACACTTACTACAATGTTGAATTTGTGCGAATCTCAATTTGTAGGAATTCTAGCTGAGCAGCTGCCAGTTTCATACACCAGTGAGCAAGACGACCCGCTCCGCTGATGCCGGGAAAGTTATCGCTTCAGGTCGCCGAACCGCGATGGTTGGCTACTGGCAGGCCTTCAGTAAATTTTATGTTACAGCCAAACATAACAGATATAACACTCATTGATGGCACTGATCCAGATTCAGTGGCATATCTAATCTAGCTGCAAATCCCATGACTGGGTATGGTTAATTTATTAATGATGCAGTCATAGTTATCTAAAGCATGCATACATTTAGTATTTATTAGTGGATGGATGAAGAGCAGGGCGATAAAAGCAACAGTGCATATCGCTCATGAGGCATAGTTTTAAAATAGTGATATTATTCAATACAAGACTCATTAGGCATCCAAATGAAGACAACAGATTTAATAGATCATATTACAGTAGGGATTAGGGATGTGAAATGTTTGACCAAGTTCAACCTCTTCATGTGTGAATGATCTGTGAAGAGTGCTTGCATCTCGTGTTAATACTGCTGCAATGTGAGCGATGCACTGAAAATGCAGCCTTGGCAAGATATTAAAGTGAACATAGCCGGTTTTGTGAATGTACCATATAGCGTTAATTAATGTTGTTGTTAAACAACAATATTGATGAAAAAAACAGTTACTGCTATTCATTTGTTTCTCTCTTGTTCAATTATTAGAAATGCTTAAAGGCCCAATTTTCTTTTAATTCAACTAGATTTCAATATTAATTTATTAAATCGTGTTTAATATGACTAGTTTTTGCTGTGAAAACTGGTTATAGAATTATGTAGTTTCAGTGTGGGACTTAACTACTGAAATTTTGGTATTGTCAATCCATAATCCAAAAACAAGGAGATTAACATGTATATTGTACAGTTTAACCTGGAAATTGAAGCTTCGCTACAACCTCAAAAAAAACTAACCTTTAAAATATATCATTATTGTTTAAGTGATATAGATAATTGACCCAAAAGTCATGTATGGATTTATTGAGTCCCTTGGTCTACAGTAAAGTCTCTCTCTCTTTTTTTTTTCACATTAGAAAAATGAATGGCACAGTATGACCCACACACAGATAACTAGTAGATGTCATCAGGGACAGTTCTGTTAGAAATACCCGACAGCTCCATGATCGACTGCAGCCTTGGAGATTGC